>PVHY01028941.1:0-14750 GCA_004024945.1 Uropsilus gracilis | reverse complement strand
GAGTGGGACTCGACCCGCGATCCCAGTCCCCGCTGTGGCTTCCTAGGCTGCCGTTTACAGGCACATGCCACCATGCCCATCCAAACTGTAGAGTATAATACAGAAATATATAATGTTTACATTATATACTATACCCCATTTTATCTTTACAATATATGCCAGTATAAAGTTGAAAGATGAGGACAGCCAATATATATTGAATGGTTGCTCCATAGCAGCCATAGTTCAGCATATCTTATCCACTTACTCTTATTCCTACGAAAACTAAGGTTTAGGCACATCCCCATTTTACAGATGAAACTGAGAAGGCAGCCCTGGCCTCAGTCTACCATGTGTCAAATATGTATAAAGCTGTCTCTGATCATGTTGTTTCAGTTGTCACACGCTATTTGTTAAGCTGAGGGTTTGGCTATATATTTTTATTTTTTAATTTTATTTATTGATTTTTTTTTTTGAGACTAGGTCTTGCTATTTTTGCCCAGGGTACCACAGAATCAAGCAATCCCCAGCCTCAGCTTCCCAAGTAGCTGGGATTACAGGTGTGTGCTACCATGCTCAGCTATTTTTTGGGGACTAGGTCTCACTAGTGCCCCCAACGGAACTCGAACTGTGATCTCTGGCCCCAGACGTGGCTTCCTAGGCTGCCACCTACAGGCATGCGCCACCATGCCCGGCCTGGCTATATATTTTTAAATGCCATTGTGCTCTAATATCATCCACTCTGACCTTGAGATTCTTTTCTGTCCTTATAGTGTCTGGTTATTGACTATTTAATGAGAACAGTTTGCTGTTTTCTCCGTCAGTGTCTTTGAGGGAATTCCCAATTCTATTTTTATTTGTGAAGTTCTCATTTTCTCTGCAGACTCCCATCATACCTACCTCAGTTTATATATTTACTCAGCCTGCTCCAGATCATAGGTGAAGTTATCCACAGCTGATGTCCCTTATTTAAGTAGGGCCGTAGTTCTGTTTTCCCTCTAAAGTTGATTGCAGATTTTAGGCCTAGATTTTACTACACAAACTATGTTCCCTGAATCAGCGCATCAGCATCACCCAGGAGCTTGTAAGAAAATAAAAATCTCCAGGCCAAGACCTGCTGAATGAGAATGCATTTTAACAAGATCCCCAGTTGATTCATGTTTTTAAATTTGAGAATGCATTAGCTGGGCATGGTTGCGCATGCCTGTAATCCCAGCACTGGGAGGTTGAGGCCAGGGATCGCTTGAGATTGTGGGTTCGAGACTATCCGGGCAACATAGCAAGATCTAGGCTCTAAAAAATAGCCAGGTGTGGCACGTGCCTGTAATCCCTACCTGGGAGGCTGAAGCTAAAATATCACTTGAGTCTGTGGGTACCCTGGGCAACATAGTCTTTTTTTATTTTTGGAGACTAGGTCTTGCTATTTTTGCCCGTGGAACCGCAGGTTCACATTGCCTGTGTGGTACCACGGACTCAAGCAATCCCCAGCCTTAGTTTCCCAGGTAGCTAGGATTACAGGCGTGCATACCACACCCAGCTATTTTTTGGGACTAGGTTTCGCTGTGTTGCCCCAGGTGGGACTCGAACCACGATCCCCAGACCCAGCTGCGACTCCATAAGCTGTCGCTTACAGGATGTGCCACCGTGCCTGGCCTATGAGACCTAGTCTCTTAAAAAATAATAATAATAATAAAATAAATGCATTAAAAATGAGAATGCATTTTAACGAGATCCCCAGTTGATTCATGTTTTTAAATTTGTGAAGCAGAACAGATGGAGAGAATAGATTCAATATAGATGAAGGATCTCTCTCACAGGGCACTCTGCCACTGAGTTACAGAAGCTGGAATTACTGGGAGAATAGATGACTTCAAAGGTCCTGTAGTTACAAGTCCATGCTGCTACGAGAAAAACATCTATGCAGTTATTATTTCCCTGTGGCTCTCTATTTACTAGTGTTGCAGCCTTGGGCGATTACTTGACCTCTCTGTGCCTTTGTTTCTTTCTCGTAAAATGGTACTTACCTCAGAGGGTTGTTTTGTAATGTGGTTAGAATAGCGCTAGAGTACAGAAGGTATTATAGGAGTGTTAACTGTCTTAATATTGAATGAGCTTTCATGAATCTTTACCAGTTCCAAGTTCAGGACAGTTGGAGGAAAGGGTTTGAGACTGGGCAGAGGAATCACTTTGATGGAGAGTGGTATTATAGAGACTTCTGTGTCTAGGTGTGAGATCCGGAATTGAAGGCCTGGAGATTGTACTGAGCAGCTTGCAGAACCCCCACCTTTTTAAGACCCAGGAGTAGATAACATTATATAGCTTCTCCCAGTAACTCCTGCTTTTATAACCTAGTAGCAGAGCTACCAGAAAGGGATCCTTGCTGCTACCAGGCTGCTCCAGGCAAGGTCGAAGGGGCTAGAAGATTGTGAAAGTAGTGTTAGAGGGGAAACCTGAGAAAATAGGTGGGAAATGAAAACAGCACGCACACATTAGGTAAAATAAATGAGCATCTCTTATTAGACAATGTGTGTAAGAAGGTTTGTGGCCTGGTCTGTTGCACCCATTCTTATACCTGTTATATATATATATATCAAATTCCTCCTATTTTCAGCAGGTGTGGTGTCTCTCCTGCTCCTGGATGGGGGTCGGGGGTGGGGTAGAGGTGGGGGGTATGTGCTGTGCTCTCTTACTAGCCTGGAGCCTTAGGTTACATCTTGCGTACACGTCCTGCCAGGGCTTCCAACTCAGCCAGCACCTCCTTGGGCAAATCCTGGTTAACTTGCTCTGTCAGGTAGCTACGGATGTCACGAACCTCCTGTTCCCAGAAGTCCTTGGGGAGCGAGAATAGCTGGGTGGTGTCTATGGCTCTCAGACCGGTGAGATCCAAGGCGCCTTCCTTTGGTACCAGCCCAATTGGTGTCTCTTGGGCACTTTCCTCCCCCTCTAGTCGCCGGCAGATCCAGTCCAGCACCCGAGCATTTTCTCCAAAGCCTGGCCACAGAAAGCGGCCTGCCTCATCGCGCCGGAACCAGTTGACGTGGAAGATGCGGGGCAGCCGGACCCCTCTGCGCCCTTCCATGCTCAGCCAGTGTTCTAGGTAGTGCCCAAAATTGTAGCCGAAAAAGGGCCGCATGGCAAATGGGTCATGCATGATGATCTTCCCTGAGGAGGGAAGCAGGATGGGTCAGGAATCTTTCTCTTTACTGGAGAAGAGAAGGGTGCCCTGCATCCAGCTGGAGAAGCTGTGAAATGTTCATTGCTTTCCAGGCAAGAAGGGATCAGGAAAAGACGCAGGCCCGGCTTGGGAGCAGAGAGATGAGGCAAGGTGGGCACACACAGGGAAAGGCAAAGGGAGGCACGCGTACCTTTGTGTTCAGCTGCAGCAGTGGACTCAGAGCGCATGGCACTGCCTACAAACACCCCATGGCGCCAGCTGAAGGCCTCATATACAAGGGGTACTCCTAGAACACCAGCAAACAGGGTCACAGGCAACCCTTGTCTTTCCCTCACTCTGTCCCTTCTGGTGACCTCAACTCACTCTCTCCCCTGGGACCTTCAGTACCCCATTTTCAGACCTCATGCTACCCCCCAATTTTTGCAGTCTCACAGGTGAGCTCTGAAGACAGACAACTAGAATTGGCGATTCATGCTGAGGGTCCTGAGCTCTAAGTGCAAGAAGAGGCAGGTCCTGATATTGAGCCAGATTCTTTACTAGAAAGCACGGAGCCCATGCAATGTTTACCTTTGGGTCTGCGGCCTCCGAAGATGATGGCCTCAATGGGGACACCCTCAGGGGCCTCCCAGGCTGGGTCCATGATGGGGCACTGGCGAGCCGGGGCACAAAAGCGAGAGTTGGGATGTGCGCAGGGCTCCTTGTCACCTGGCAGAGTAAACAGAAATACTGACACTTCCAGGGGCAAACCCACCCCCAACACACACACGCACTCATGCACACACACACACACACGCACACACACACATGCACGCACACGCATTCTTGCACTTCCTTTGTTCATCAACTCCCTGCAACCTCATCATGTGGTAAGGAGCAGAAAGAAGGGAGCCAGGACGTCTCTTCCTAAAAGACCAGGCTATTTAGTGCTAATGATGCTCCCAGCTGAGCTGGGTGAGAAAAGAGTAGGGGAGGATTGATATTTAGGCCAAGCTAAATACAATCATTTGACGCTGAGGTGCTCAGGGGAGTAGGGTTAGCTATCAGCATGAGGCTATAACAGAACCCCCCACCCCCAAAATATTCCTTATTTATGAAATTCTTATTTTAATAAACATTCAAATCCAAAGCAAACACAGAGGCTGTCAATTTAGCATTTCAGACAATTGACTTCCCATCGGCTAACAGGGAATACAGGCACTCCTGAGGGACCAAATGCAAATAGGAATTGATTTTAAAGCTAATAGAATTTTGATGGTTTCCTTGGGTCAGCTCAGAACCTAATGGAGTGACAGGGCCTGATGAACTCAGACAAGGACATACATCACTTAGTACATGTAACCTCAGGAGCCCAGGTTATGTGCTTCCCTTTGTGCCCTGGAGAGGGGTAGGGACCTAGTCAAGGGCAGGTGTGAAGCACCACGGAGGCGTCCCTGAATGGACATGGCGCCTGCTTTGCTGGAGGTTGTTGGTCAGACCTGGGGAGACAAGGGAGTCACAGAGCCAGCATTCCTCCTCTCCCTTCAGGCCTTCCAGCTCCGACTCTCAGCTAAGAGCCATCCCTTCTTTCCTGCACTCTCCTCAGCCCCCAATTCAGGACCCTAGCACAGGGTATCATCATTCTGGAATTGAAAGTGGACACAACACGCCCTAGTTATACCCCTGAATCCAGAGATGATGAAAGGGTTGGGAACTAGCCTGTGGGGAAACAGGAAAGTTTCTCAGATTTCTCAGTTGGCTGGGAAGGCAGAGGAGGCTTAATGATGGCGTTAGAGAAAATGAAGGGGTGATGAGACGAGGAGGGTGACCGCTGGGTCAGATTGGAAAACTTGAATACAGGCTTCAGCGGCTCCAAGACCACCCCTTTCCCCTGGCCATACTCTTCTTTGCTCCCCTCCCTCGGGCTCCAGACACTGACTGCCGGAGGGCCTGGCGTGTGGGGTTGGGGGAGGGGCCAAACCAGCTTCCAGGACCGGCTAAAGGGCTAGTCTGATTTGTGTGTAAGAAGAATTGGGGTGTATGTGTTGGAGGGATGGGGGAGGGTTCCAATACTGTTCTTTAGATAATGGTGATTATAGGAGGGGATGGTAGGGAGCCAAGTGGCAGGAGGGTCAGGCTTCCTCCTTTCCTAACAGGTCAAACTTCATGGCTTGTGCTTTAGCCCAGTTATTTCTGTAAAAATATTCAAAATTGCATTTCCCTTTCTTTTTTTCAATGTACAACTTTTATTTATTGAAAATTTTCTATGTATTCGGTACTGTGATAAGCCCTGCATGTATGTTATTTAATTTAACCCTTCAACATCTCCTGAGACAGGTACTGTAGTTACCAGTTGATGGGGAAACTAAAGCTCAGGAGGTTAAGCAACTTGGCTCGTTAATAACTGGTTAATATTGGCAGAGCCAATAGTTGGTGGAGCTGGGATATGAACTGAGATCTTGCCTGCAGACATGCATCATTCTGTGCTTCCTGGAGCCCAGGATGATGACTGGACAAGCCTCTGATATCACCAAAGTGCAGATTCCAGAGGCTAGGGGAGAGGGGATCTGTGTCATAACTCTCCCTACCCCACCTACCAGATTTCCAGGGTTTGCCCAGCCAGGAGGTCACAGTGACACCAGATGGAAGGGGCTGGTCAATGCCCTCCCAGTACACGCCGCCATCACTGGTCTCAGCCACGTTGGTGAAAAGGGTGTTACTCTGGATTGTGGCCATGGCATTGGGATTGGTGGTGGCAGAGGTGCCGGGGGCCACCCCAAAGAATCCATTCTCAGGGTTGATGGCCCGGAGTTGACCTGTTAGGAGGGTAAGTGAGAGAAAGGAAGGCTCATCCAGGAAGGTGCAGCTTGGGTAGCTCCTGCCCTGCTCCTCCCTGCCCGTAGCTGGACTCTAGCCCTGCTGGTAAGAGGTTTTGTGTCTTAGGTGACTGGGAGAGGTAGGGGTAGGGCTGGTTGTTCGGGAGAAGTTACCGTGAGCACTGGAGGGAGACTCCTATGTTCTAGTAAAAGCCACAACTGGGAGAACGATCTGAGGGCCTCTCACCATCGCTGTCAAACCTCATCCAGGCGATGTCATCCCCCACGCACTCCACCTTCCATCCTGGCAGTGCTGGTCGCATCATGGCCAGGTTTGTCTTGCCACAGGCGCTGGGGAAGGCAGCTGCCACATAATGCTTCTTCCCCGCAGGGTTGGTGATGCCCAGGATCTGCATGTTGGGTAGAAAGGGAACGAGGAGGTCACCAAAGGTCAGGGTGTGATCTACATGAGAAGGACAGCTAGGGGTCAACAGGGAGGCCAATGCAGATAGATATATAGATAGATGCACCGCCTTGCCACTTAAGGGGAAGCCCCCCAATAATCATCAGAGTCCCTGCCCATCAGCCTGGCACTTGGCAGTGGGGAGGTGAGGCTGAGGCTTGACTGGCTGGGTCCCATTCCTGTCCTGCCCCCTCCCCCAAACCCGAACTGCCCAGGCCCTCACCAGCATGTGCTCTGCCAGCCAGCCCTCATCCCGGGCCAGCCGAGAGGCGATTCGAAGGGCAAAGCACTTCTTGCCCAGCAGGGAGTTACCACCATAGCCGCTGCCGAAGGAGACGATTTCCCGCTGGTCGGGCACGTGGCCAATCAGGGTTTTCTCTGGGTTGCATGGCCACTGGCTCCCCGGCTCCCCTGGAGACAAGGGGGTCATAGGGCTGCTGGCAGGGGCATCAGGAACTGGGGTTTCAGGGACTGGAGGGATCAGCAGGAAAGACTCGGGAGCAGTGGCAGTGCCAATGGATAGCTAAAGCCCCCTACATCAGCTCCCGCGAACCTATTCTTGGACACGCATAATTGACTTCCCAGCCTTGTGCAGTGTTAGGAGTCAGGTGTCTCACTGAGGAGGTAGGATTTGGGATTCCCTCAGCGTGCACGCAGGCCTCTTTGTCTGCCCCTGGGTGCTGACCTCGCCCAGTCAGTGGGTGCTGACCTTGCCCAGTCAGGGGCTGGCCCACCGAGTGCAGACACTTAACAAAGTCACCATCTCCCAGGGCCTGAAGGACCGATGTTCCCAGCCGGGTCATGATACGCATGCTGGCCACCACGTAGGCAGAGTCAGTGAGCTGCACGCCGATGCGAGACAGTGGGGAGCCCACGGGGCCCATGCTGAAGGGAAGCACATACATGGTTCGGCCTGTGGGAGAAAACAGCACCTGAGTGACAGGTTCCCCCCTGCTCCTACCTTCAGGGCCCCTCCTGCAGCGTCCTTCCCCCGGTTACCCTGCATGCAGCCCGGGAACCTCTCATCTACAGCCTGCTGGAACTCGGCTGGAGACATCCAGTTGCCCAGCTGCCCACGAGCCCCGCTGGCCGGAAGCGGCACCGTGTCTCGTTGAGAAGGAGTTACAATCACTGTCTTGCTCTCTACTCGGGCTACATCCTTGGGGTCTGTGCGGGCTAGCCAGCTGGAGAAGAGGGAGTTATCAGGGAGACAGTGACCAACACACCTTAATCTCCATACCCGCTCTTTAAAGTCCAAACCTGACTCCAGGTTTTTGTTGGCCTTATTTTCCCCTACGTGTTTACTTTTCAGTTGCTTCCTTCAGATCTTGTCCCACCTAAGGGAGAGTTTCCTCAGACCCAGCCCTCTAGACAGCCCCTGGCAAAAACTCCGGGAATTCGTAAGTTAAAAAAAAAAAAAAGAAAAGAACAGGCTTTGTATCCGGATATTTCTTCATTTAACATAAAAAAAATACACCAATTTCAGTAATTCCTGATTCTGTCTTCCCTCAAAGCTCTCATTCCACCAGGACTGGGATGATCTGGTCAAATTTGATTTTGTCTTGGTAAACCCAGAATGGCCCCAGTCCATTCAGCTGCCCCATATTGTGGAATGCAGGGCTCAGCGCTTACCAGTTACTGTACTTGGGGAGCTTGCGAAGGAGTCCCTGCTTCTCCAGGAGGGTCAGCATGGCCATGTTCTCGGCCTCCGTCCCATCACAGATGTGGATGCTCTCCGGCTGGCACAGGCGGGCACTGCGCTCCACAAAGTCTCGAACCCTGGCAGGTAGCTGGTTGAGATCGCCACTGAGTACTCGCAGGGTCTGGACGCCACGCCATGATGACCGGTCCCAGGGACTCAGCCCAGGCCGGCTAAGCCTGCGAGAGGAGCAGCGGAGAGGTCATGAACAGGTTCTCAAGGGGGTTGGAAACTGGTGGTTCTGGGGAGCATGCCAATGGAGGTCTGGGGTGAACACCACAAAGAGCAAGTTGGAGTAGCTATGTGGGTTGGGTTCAGACCACATGCATCTGGTGGCCTTCGTGAAGCTTAAGGAGGGTGTCCCCTTGTCAGCAAGGGAATGGCTGTCACCAAACACCTAGCTCTCTGGAGGTGTTTGTATAGGTAAGATGATGTTGCCGGGTGGCTGATGGCCATATTTAACCATGTCTGGTCAATATTTAGAAATGAGCAGGTGTTCATGGTCCAAATGTCAATAAACTGTGTCCAGGTGACAGTTCCTTGTGTCTGATATTCCAAACTGTCATTCTTGTTCTTTTTATTCTCAAGGATAGTTTTTCTAAGAGAAAAAGGCAACAATTTTTATCACCTTTTTCTTCTTGCGTGTGCTCTAAGACCTTAGGCAAAGGATCCCGTTTTCAACATGGTACAGTGTCAGGTCTCTGGAATAGGATTCTTCCACAGAGAATGGGTGACTGAATGTTGGGATTCCAGTCATGGGATCTGCTGCTGCCCATATGGACCAACAAAGATTGTCTGAGGTATTGCCACTGGGCAGGTATCTTGAACTGTGTGGAGGCTGACTTGGGGAATGTCAGGGTCCAGGATTCTTGCCCCTCTCCCCTGCAGGCCAGGGTCCCTATTTTCTGTCCTTGCTCTGGGAGAGGAAGAAGCAGGGTCTGCTGTGATTGGCCGGGACCCAGGGTGAAGTGACCAAGAGAGCAAAAGCTAAAAGAGGGGAGTTGCTCTCTTTCTATGCCAGAGCTTCACCCTCAGAAACCCTGCTCCCACATCCAGGGCTGAATCACCCTGCCCCTCCCCTGCCTCTCTTTCCTAGAAGACCCATGCCTAGAGTTTTGGTAGAAGGATAGAAAATCAGATTGTACTGCATTCACTCAGAGGGTGTCTACCTGCACAAGGGAGTGAGCTCAGATTAAGGATGTGGGAGCTGGGGTGACTTCCTCTGCAAGAGCAGAATGGAAACCCTGGTTGGTCTTGGGACAGAAGAGGAGGGCCCCTGGGATATAGCTGTGAGAGATTTTCCCTGAGCATTAATTTAAAGGCACACAGTCTTGGGGGGAAAAAGGTCTCTTGTGAAGCTCCCCTCCTCCCTTCCAGTCCCCAAAGTAGGACTTTCTTCTTTTCCTTCAGCTCCAGAGACCACCCACTGAGGGCTGATCAAATGGAACCAACTATAGGAGAAATAAGGGGTCAGCCGGAATTCTGGAACAAAGCTGGGGAGAGGAGAGGCGATAGGGAAGACAGCAAGCTGTGCAAAGGAGGAGGGGCTGACGAGCAGGGCCTCGGGGCTCCAGGTCTCTGATCGGAGATGAAGGCAGCCATATAAGAACTGAAGGCACCTCGGGCCCCCTCCTCCACCTTCCTTCCCTCCTCCCCTGGCCCCAGCTGCCCCTGGCTACGCCGGGCTTCCCGCCAGATTCCATTCTGAGGGAGGCCGAGGAATGCATGTTTACCTTCTTTCTACCTTCTTGAGGGAGCTGTGAACTCAGTCCCCAGGGGCCCAAGCACCTTTGACCCCAAGGTCCTACTACTCCTCCCCCCACCCCCATCGCTAGGCAAGGCAGAAAAGTTATGCCTGTAAAGGACAGGAGGAGACACGGAGACAAGGTTCAGCCTCGGCGAAAAAGAAGGGGGAAGGAAGTTCTGAGAGTGACAGAGACGTGCGATCAGAAACCTGCAAAGCGGGGAGGGGGAGGAGGCCACGGAAGCAGCGGCACCGAGAGGCCGAGGACGCCCTAGATCTCCGAGAGACGTACTGCCCGTGATGTCAGAGATCTAGAGCCCCTCGCCCGGCTCCCCTCCTCCTTGGAAGCGAAACGTGGCGGAGGGGGCCTGGCAGAAGAGCGCTACTAGCAGCCCCGAGGGGGCGAGCACGGTCGAAGGTGCGGGTCGGCCCCGGGCTGGGGGTCACTCACCGCAGGCCGGGGCGGTACACAGCGGCCATGGCACCTGGGTGGGGGCTGCGGGGTGGCCACGAACACCGAGCGGAGGTTTGGATGGCAGGGAAGGAGGGAGCGCGGCGCAGCGAGCAGGAGCTAAGGCTGCGCGGGAGGCGCCTAAAAAGTAGGCGGGCGGGCACAGGGGCGGAACCTAGGGCCGGTGCGACCCTCTTCCCGCCCCGCTGGTAGCCCAGCTCGCAGGCGCGACGCGTCGCTGGGGCTCCAGGACCCGGGTCCGCCCAGCCTGGGACCCTCCTCTGCAGCTAACCCCCAACCCATCTCTCCCATTGGAGGACAGGTCCTCTCCTCGGCCCCCCGCCTCCTCTAAGCCCCGCCCCCGCTCCTCCTCGCCCCCTGCACATGATGTAACTTTGAGGATTCTTGCTCCCTGGAGATAGCCACCGGGAGATAAAGGGTGGCAAAGCAGTCTAGTGGTTGGGGGTGGGAGGGCTGGCGGTGGGGACGAGACCTGGGGAGAAAACCTGGGAGCCTGGAAGTCTAGAATCCGTAGGTTAGGCTTTGCTTTTTTCAGTTCTTCCTGAGGATCCAGCATTCAGAGCACCAGGGCCCTAATGCTAAGGTCCCTATAGCGCCAAACTCCCACATCCCTGTTTCTTCTCCCCCATCAGGTCTTTCTACAGCCTTACCTTCTACCTTCTTGAGGGAGCTGTGAACTCAGCTGTGAAATGGTGGGTGTTGCTCCATCCCAGAATCTATCCTTTAGATCTCTGATCTAGAGCTCTGATCTAAAGGTTATTCCTTAGATATATTCCCTTGGAGAACTCATCTGCCCCACCATATAGTCCTCAGGTAATTTCTCAAGTTATGTCTCTCCATTCAGACATCACTCTTCAACTTGAGACCACTGGCTATCACCTTAAATGCCATTAAGACCTCAAATCCAACGTGTCTGTCATGGGTATCTTCCCAGCATCTACTACCCTTTTCTGTTAATAGCACCCTCTTGCTCCTTGGGAGCCAATTTCTGAAGCTGTGTGGGGTGTAGGTACCTTTGCATTCTTCACTCTGGCCACAGCTATTGGGTATGTTCAGCATAAGCGCCCTCCTTGAGACTTTTCTGTAAGCTTTCAAAATGAACTCTCTTTCCGCTGGGGTGGTTGAGCTGGTAGAATTTAAGCCTGGAGCTGCTGAGTGACAACTTGGCACTGCAAAACAGGAACCTGCTGAAGACAGAAGCCAGCCTGGAGGAAGCGGGAACAAAGGGATGAAGAGGGCAGATTCTTGATTTCAATTATGAAAGTCAATACATTTCCTCTCTCTCCCAAGCTAACTTTAAGTGGCATTCTGCTATTTGCAACAGAAACTACCTTGCTCTTAGATTTCTCAGAGTGTTGTGCTGGAATAGAGTAGGGCAAAGAGAGCTAGTCTCCATGGAGCACTGGGCTTGCTGCTTGGTCAGGCTCCAGCCTGCACTCAAACTTAGGAGTATGAATTTGGAACTCTTCTTTCGGTTCCTACATCTAAACTCTGTCTACACATACTAGCTGCTAAGTAGCTGCTTCTTTGGCCATCTTTTGAACCTCAAGGTGTGCCCCTTGATGGCAGCCTGGTCAGGTTACTGAAGATCATAATCTCTTTCATAGTCCTGCTCCAGGTGGTACTACCATCCAGCCAGTTGCCCCAGAGGAATCTGAATTAGCCTAGACTATTTCTTATCTCCCATAGTCAATCAGACACCAGGACCTTTGGATTTGTATTTCTCAACTAACTCTCGAATCTGTATCTATCTCCATGACCACTGCTAAGCTTAGTTCAGGGTTATTGCTCACCTGGCTTCAGGTGTTTGCTCTCAAACCTCCTCTTGGCTTCCTACCTCTCCAAGTGCCACCCTCCCTCTCTCCCATTAAGTTACCCTCCCTAAGTTCCAAACTGCAATAAGTCACTTAGCTTCGGAGAGTTAAATGTATGGGCACTCCTGCCAAGCTCTTTGCCAGGACTTTTACATGCATAATTAGATTCAGTTTCACAACAGCCCTGTTTTACAGATATTAATATTGAGGCTTAGAAAAATTAAGTCATTTGCACAAGCTCACACAGTTGGGCAGCAGCAGAAATAGAATCTGAATCCCAGTTTTTCTGACTTCAACAACCCAGTTGGTTTTTCCTCCTGCACTCCTGTGTCTCTTTGATTTTTCTTTTCTTTTCCTCTCACTCTTTCTTTTTTAAATGAGAGCATATCACTCTCAGGCTTAAAATCCCTTCAAATCTTTCTACCACATGGCAGCTGGTGTCTTCATAATGTGACTCCTTTTTGTTTGACATTATCATCCTCACCTCTCTACTTGTCATTTTCTCTCCTATGCATCAAACCCCGCAGTTTCCAGAGCCCTCTGTGAGCACTTTCTGCCCTTCAGACTCAAAAATCATCTTCTACATGAAGTTAGTTGGCTCTTAGAATTAACATGTATATCATGCATGTTGGTTCATGCCTATATTTTTATAAGTAGCACACTTTATTAAAGTTGTTTTTATATCTTTATAATCCTTACTAGAGTCTTAGCTCTTCAAGTAAGGAGCCCAAATATTAGTCTTGTTTCTATTCCTAGCTTCAAGCCAACTCTGGCCTATAATAGGCACTTCATAAATATTGGTTGAATGAAAGCATAAATATGTTCTATATTTCTGATCCTTACCCCAACTTCCCTCCTTAAAGTTAGGCACAGAGGACTGACGCGGGAACCAGGCCTTCGGGAGGGTCCCTTCTTTGTGTTGCTGTTGCTGCAGATCCAGAGAGCCACACCCTTCACCCAGGTTCCTGAGGGAACCCGCCCAACCTTTCCCCTCCCCAGGTTAGATGCAAGAAGTCACTGGCACTGGTGCCACAAGTGGCACCAGCACAAATTCATAAACTAAACTACAGATCTACTTGCAATCTGGAAAACATTACTATCAGCATGCCGACCAACACCAGAGCCATGGTTTCTTAATATGTAGAACAAGTCAGAAAGCAAAACAGTAGGGAGAAAAACGGTAAACATGCAACCAAGCCCTACAGGAAATAGTACATCACCACCAAAGAAAAGACAATTTCCAGAAACACCAAGGAAGACATTGAAGAAATGATATGTATCTCAGACAAAGATTCCAAAATCAACATGTTAAGTGCAGATAAGAGAAGACTCAGAAAAAAAAAGATAACAGAATGATAGAAGCATTTGATGCACTAAGGGAAGAAATAGAAAAATATAAAAAAGAAAGCATCAATATGTATAAACTAATCAATGAAGTGAAGAATGAAAATGAATCCCTAAAAATGAAATTGAAGGAGACCCAGGATTTCAGAGTTGTAATAGATGAGCTAAAAAATGCAGGGAAAAGTCATGGAAGCAGATTAGATGAAATAGAAGAATGAATCAGCATACTTAAGGATAAAGAAAGAGAGAGGATGAAGAAAGAAAAAGAGAAAAACAAAGTAAGAAGACTGAAGAAATCTCAGAGATATATCAGATTCCTTAAAGAAAGGAAACATAAGGGTAATAGGAATCCCAGAAGGAGAGGAGAGAGTCATGGGAACTGAAAGTCTTTTCAATATAATAATAGAAGATAACTTCCCAAATCTGAAGAAAGAAATGAAAATAGACATACAGGAAGCAAAAAGGGCACCAAACTACTTTAATGAAAGAAAAGCCATAGTGAGACAACATCATCATAAAACTTCCAAGAACCCAAGATAAGGAAACAGATAGAGAAAAGAAACAGATAACCTACAAAGGAAAATCCATTAGACTGACCTCAGATTTTCTGAAGAGACACTCTAGGCAAGGAGAGAATGGAGTCACAGCTACAAAAAACTCCAAGAAAAAAAGTGCCAGCCAAGAACACTCTACCCTGCAAAGCTATGTGGTAGCTTTTGCTACTACTAAACCCCCACTCCAAGAATCCAAATAGGAATCCAAAAAGGAATCCAAATAGGGAAAGAAGAAATAAAGCTATCATTACACGTGGATGATATGATACACTCTATGTAGAGAACCCATAAAAATTGACAGAAAAGCTAATTGAAATAATAAACCAATTCACTAAGGTAGCTGGATACAAAATCAACACACAGAAATCAATAGCATTCATATATGCAAAGAATCAATTAGAAGAAGAAATTAAAAAAAAAAAACACTCCATTTATCATCACACCAAAGAAAATTAAATACTTGGGGATAAACCTAACAAAAGAAGTAAACAAAGGAAACTATAAAACATTCTTTAAAAGGCTGGGCATGGTGGCTCATGCCTGTAAGCTTCAGCCTATGAAGCGGCCGGGGCTAGGGATCATGGTTTTGAGTCCCGCCTGGGGCCCATAGTGAGACCTAGTCCCCAAAAAATAGCTGGGTGTGGTGGTGCGCGCCTGTAATCCCAGCTACCTGGGAAGCTGAGGCTGAGGATTGCTTGAGTCTGTGGTACCCTG
>PVHY01028940.1:0-14755 GCA_004024945.1 Uropsilus gracilis | reverse complement strand
CGGGCCCCTAAGCTCCCCGCCCCACCGCACTCACTGGAGGGGGCAGTAGCCGTAGGCGGGCAGCGCGCCGGGGCCGGGCGGGCGGCCGTCGTCGTCGCGGGGCTCGGCGTCCAGCAGCAGGCAGTCTCGGCTCTCGTGGTGCCGCGCGGCCGCCGCTGCCCGGGGAGAGCCGGGCCCGCGGGGCGCCGACGCCGCGCGCTGGCTCATGGCGGGGCCGCCGGCCGCTCCGAGGCGAGGGTCCGGGTCGGCGCCAGGTCCGCCTGGCCGGCTGGCCGCCCGGCGCCGCCTGAGCAGGAGGCGGGGTCCCCGCCGGACCTCGCTGGGCGCCCGGGGGACAGGACCCGGCGGACAGGACTCTGCGGCGCGGGCAGAGCTGGAGCCCAGCGAGTTTCTGAGTCAGCGGCCGCCTCCCCGCGGCCACCGCCTCCCCGCGGCCACCACCGAGCACCTTTAAAGGGAGCCAGTGACGCGGGGTGGGGGGGGTGAAGGGGGAGGGGCAGCGAGGCCAGCGCGCGGGGAGGGAGGGTCCTCCTGGCTGGACTGGCCAGGAACTTTCTAGGAAGGTCCCAAGGGCGCCGCTCGCCGCTCGCCTCTCTTCTGTGGGGACGCGGCTTTCTCTTGCCGGACCCGCCTCACCCAGCCCAGCCCAGCCCAGCCCCAGAGCTGGCAGCCCTCCGAGAACCCCGAAAAGGGGCAGCACCCCCTTCCTGCAGACTGGTCCCCTCCAGCCGCCACCGCGCGGGGGAAGAGCTGGCGGGCGGGTGCTGGTCACTCAGCGGTGAGGGGGCCGCTCCGCTCTCCGCACACCTGAGCAGTGGACACGTCTCAGGCTGCGAGGAGCCCAAGCGCTGGCCCCGTGGACCCCGCGGACCCCAGCCGGCGCTGCCCCCGCCTTAGGGCGCAGAGGCCAAGAGCCCGCGCTGCCCGCGCTGCCCATGCAGCGTCAGGCAGGGCCTGACCAAGCAGCGAGAAGGTGGCAGAGGCCGAGGGAGCCCAGAGCGACGGTGAAGGGCCGGTCCCGGGCCCTGCACTTCCGGCCAGGGGGCTCAGAGGCCTTGGCGCGCAGGTGCCGGTGAGATGGGCGGCAGGGCCGGCGGCCGAGCGGAGAGAGCAGGCGGCCGGGGCGTCGGCCCAGGGACTGCCGTTGTGCGGCCAGTGCTGGTCAGCCCGGCGTGTGGCTGCCGCGGGGCCTCGGAGGGGAGACGGCGGCGGAGGCCGAAGCGCTGGCTTCGCTTCTGCAGGACGCCGGGCGGATGCTGGCGAGGACACGCGCCCTTGGCGTCCGTCCGCGCTGCACAGGCCTGCGGCGGGCGGGCGGCGGGCGCAGCGTGGGGCCAGCGGCCGGACACTGTCCCGGCTCGAGCCCCGCTCCGCCCCGCCCAGGGCGGCGGCTCGGCCGTGGAGACCTTCCTCGGTTCCGCCCCGGGAGCTGGAGTTGGGCCTTGCTGGTTCCTGCCGGGCTCCAGGGCAGCGAGACCAGGATTGGTTGTTAGAGACTGTGGGCCACATCCAAGGAACAGGCAACACGAAGTGCTGGCGAGGATGTGGAGAGAAGGGAACACTACTGCACTGCTGGTGGGAATGTAAACTAGTTCAACCACTATGGAAAGGGGTGTGGAGGACCCTCAAGCTAATGAAAATGGAACTACCATTTGACCCAGCAATCGCTCTTCTGGGAATCTACCCAAAGGAGACCTCAATGTGGGTACAAAGGGACACCTGTGCCCAGATGTTTACTGCAGCACAATTTATAATTGCAAGGTCATGGAAACAACCTAAATGCCCCAAAACAGAGGACTGGATGAAAAAGATGTGGTCTATATACATGATGGAATATTACTCATCAATTAAAAATGACAAATTGGACGACTTCATTAACAACATGGATGCATTTAGAAGAAATCATATGAGCAGAAACAAGCCATAAAGAAAAAGGCAGAAACCAAATGGTTTCACTAATGTATGGGATATAGTGAAAAAAAAGAAATAAATAAAAGCCCTGAGGAAAGTCAAAACAAGCTAAGCACCAAAATGAAGCGCACAACTATGAACAGGAGGGAAAGGGAGGGGAGGGAGGGGGGGGCAAACCCTTGAGATTACAAAGTTGTGAAGTTTATATATAAATAAAGAAAAAGAAAAAAAGAGACTGTGGGGAGCGCTGGTCCATGAACCGGTGCCAGCTGGGTTCAGGAAGCGGGAGCACCAAGACTGGAGCAAATTGCTGTAAGGGGCCCTGTTTCCTGTCCCTGAAGCAGTTCAGATGCAGCCTCCACCTCCGTCCTCCACATATGCTAGAAAGTCAGTCAATTAATTAATTAAGCCATAATTGGTATGCAAATCAAATGAACCCCAAGATCTCTTGAGAAAAAGTCTAAAATTGCAAAACAAAAGGAGTGATCTTCTTCGTGGATCTGAAATGCAGAGCGGATCCATCTATGGGTCCAAAGTGCACAGTGAAGAAGTCTCTGCCCGATTCAACGCTCTGTTGAAGAGAGAAACCAAAATGCCAAATTGGAGGGATAAAATGAAGGTGTGCTTGTCTTTCTTGCTGGTCATCAGCTAAGAACGTCTACAATGAGTTACGTGAAACATGGTAACTAAGTGAGAAGGAGACGTTTGAAAAGGAAGATAAGCAGATGCTGTCGTTGCTAATGAAAAAATAGAGGCTTTTCAACTGTATTAGAAATTATTAGACGTCATTAGAATTCTAAAATTATTAGAACCGAGGTATGAAAAATATGCTTGGAACAGTTTAGACTCTGAAAGCAAATCTATAAGAGTCAGTCATTTCCCTATATCATATCGATAGACAGTCTAAACACAATAAAAGTGACAGAATATAAAATCAATAGAAATAAATCTAGCAAAAATCTATATACAGTAGACCCGATTTTAAAAATTGCCAAAGATTTACATCAGATTATACAATATATTTTACTGATAGGTTGATGAAATTGATATTGAATTTATAGATTAATTCAAGTAGACGTATTTTCAATATTGCCCGTGCCATAGGGCTAGGCTTTGTCTGTTATTAATTTATTTCCTAAGAGTGAATAGGACAAAGGTAAGAAAATTCATTTTAGAGAGCCTGAAATGGAACTTATTCTATAATCAAATTGTTACAATAAATCAACTGGTATTCACATTAAAGAATACAATACACAATGTTAAAAAAAATAAAATACAAAGTTAAGTGAAAAACACCGGGATATAAGCGATTTTATAATATAAAGAAAGCATCTTAATTCAGTGGGGGAAATCTACACACACACACACACAAAAAAAAAAAACCTAAGAGACACCAATAAAAGGCAAATAATGGAAATAGAAGTTTAAGGGCTCTAGAAACTGGGATTAACTGATCCAACCTGAAAATAATTGCCCCGCCTATGTCCCTAGAGATGGTCATACTTGAAAACGGTGACAACAAATATAGAAAACAAACAGTGACCTGGGAGAGGTGGAATAGAATGAAACGAAATTCAATAAAGCCATAGCTAAAATTAGGGTATGATTGAATGGGCGGCTTGAACGGCATAGTGGACATAATTGGACAGAGTTACTGATCCACCCGAAAAGGCCACCATGCCATCCGGAGGGAAGCAGGAGGACCCATGAGATGGAGGTGGGAACCACAGATGAGAGGGTGAGACACGCAGAGGGGATGCTGAGGACGTCTAGCCAGCGTCTACCCTGAGTCAGCCTAAGAAGGAAGGAAAGAGCAGAAGCGTGGTTTGGAGAGATGCTTGCCCGAGGACGCCCCACGACAAACGGATGCTGCTAATCCGACAGCCCCAGAGACTGTCCCTCTTGGTGAGATCGGGGTTCCGCCCCTTACTTTAGCACAAAGGCGAACGGGCAGCCGCCAGTCGGAGCGCCCCCACCGCTGCAACAGGGCAAACCTCGGCAGGTCTCAAACGGACAGTTACAGCCTCTGGGTGAAAAGCGAAACTTCGCAGAAAATCCAGTCGCGTGGCCCGTCCACCTGCCAGAGTCCGAGGAGCCCACCGGGCCCTCGCATCTGGGGCCCGGGCCCTGCTGACCGCACCAGCTGCCCGACTGCCCGGCACGTGTCCAGCTCTGTTCTCTCCCACATGCGAAGCCCTCAGCCCTCAGGAGAAGTCACACAACGTCACAACCAGGCACAGAATCAAACTTCGGATCCCGTTTCTGATGGTGAAGAGCGGTCCTCACCCAACCGCAGGGCTGATCGGGTGTTCTCTGTCAGGTCCAGCGTGTCTCCTCTTGATTCAGAGCTGAGGGAGGGGTCTGCTTGGTGTATCCAATATGTGGTGATTTGGGGGTGGGGGGAGAAACTGTGCCTGGAAAAGACAGTCAGCAGATAGTGTGTGTGTGTGTGTGTGTGTGTGTGTGTGTGTGTGTGTGAGGAGCAGGCACTATTCTGAAATCCTGCTGGGCCGCCAGGACATGGTGGTCATTGTGGTGTTCTTTGGGTCGTTCCTGAAAGCTTCAGCTTTCAGTCAGAGGCCCCTCGCGACTCTTTGCTGTGGTGCTGGGCTCTGGCCGAGGGACAGCCTGTCACGGCCCTCCGTGGTAACACCTGCACTGTGCAGGCAAATGTGTCCTGTTGTGAGCTGAGTGATGGGCCCCACCTGCTTCCTGCCTGTCAATTTGCATCTCACTGCCTGGGGACGAAAAGCAGTGGCCTCCCCATCCTTCCGGGTCTCGGACATCCGAGGACTCTGTTGTCTCCTGGATTTGTGTGCAGACCTTCCACACGGCGCAGCTCTCGGCTCTGACACTGCATTCGCCAGCCACCATCACCACGCACTGCCAACACATGGTCTTCAGTTCTTCCGCATCATCCAGTCCTCATTAGTCCTTGCCTGTCTTCCGGGCAATTAAAGGGGACAGCTGCCCTGTTACCCTGCTCACCGCACCGCACGAAGGGTCCTTTTGCAGCATCTGAGAACAGACTTCACGTCAGCCACCCGACAGCTGAGACCCTGCGGCGTGTTTTTAGTTTGTTCCCAGAAGCAGCATCGCCCTTGTCTTTGCCAGTTTCCGTGACGGCGGCCGAGACGCTTGCTTCACAGTCTCAACAGCTGCCCGTGAAGTATGAACGGGGCAGTGTCGCTCCTCCATGGCCTTCATTCCCCTGCACAGTTAGAGTAACTTCCGCAAACCCCCGTTCTCTAATTCCAGCATCTGGATCGTCTTCTCTTCGTCACCTTTTCCCTTGGAATTTGGCCACACCTTCCTGTTTCTGCATTCACGCGTCAATTCTGGGCTTCCCCTGGGAAGTAATCCCTTTGGAGTCTCTGGGGAAAGTCTGATTTGCAACAACGCCACTCATTTGATTGACTCTACGCTGCAAACAGCTTCTCCTGGGTGGCAACGCAAGCATCCGTCCGGCTCCTTTGTAGGTTGTTGCTCCTTTGAGCAGCTCCCTGTATGTCTTGATCCGGGCCCAGTGAGAGACGTGGCCGGAGTTTATTCCCACGGGGGGAGGAACCCCACACTGGAACCTCCCCACTTGCCAGCAGCCGGGAGCTCCCGAATTCAGCCCTCCGTCCCACAGGCCGTTCTGCGTGCGGCTCACCAGCCCACTGGGTGGGTGGCTGTCCCAACCCAGTCCTCAGAAGTCACTGCGGCCGGAGCGGCCTCCCCACAGGCCTCGTCTTCCTGAATGTCACTCTCAAGAGCCCCAAGGGATGACCCCTCCCCTCCAAAGCACCCTCGGGTACGTCTCGCACCCAAGCGCATCATCGCTCATCGCCGCCACCTGTCGCACGCGTGAGGCTTGCGGGAGCTCAGTGCGTGACGCAGACGTGGACACATCCTAGTTTGCTGAAAACATGCGGCAAAGAGACAGAAGCACAGCCTGGAAGTAGCCAGCGGGAAACCACACACTCTATGCCGGGAACATCAACCCGGTAAGGCCATGACCTCGGCATGTCCCCTGGGAGCCACTGGCACAGCTATCTTGTCAAGCCTGGGCTGAAGGCACAGCTCCGTCGTCTTTCCCCGGCCTTTGGTTTTGTCCCCAGAAGCATCGCACTTGCCGTTGGCAGTTTCTGTGACAGGGACGATGGTCATGGAGGGTGGGGGGGTGAATCCCGGGGATTACAGAGAAGTGAAATTTATATATAAATAAAAACATAAAAAATTTAGAAATCTAAAATGCATGATTTAATGGAAAAATTCACATGATTTTGTGGGAAAAATCATGTAAATGATTAAAATTGACTTGAAGGAATTCTTGGCTGGGAGAGTTAAAAAAAAGTGTTGTTAGAGAAATAGTCTTAAGTGTTACTGGACACAGATGATGCTACAGACAACCTTCTCAGGCACAAGCGCTCGTACGCGACTTAAAATGCTCTATGAACCCCGGGGAATACAAAGATGTGAAATCTATACATATATAAGTCAATTATTTAAATTAAAAAAAGAGAGGCTCAGTTCACTGTCCCAGTGCCTGACCTCAAAGTAGTGATACAGGGACAGTATCAACACTTTATTTCATGACACAGAGTCCTGGAGCCTCTGTCCCCCCTTGTCCACTAATTCCAACATCTGCATCGTCTCTGTTTGTGATCTTTCTCCTTACAGTTTGGCCACATTTCCCATTTCTTCGTTCATCCATCAATTTTGTGCCTGGGATGTGATCCTTTGGCGCCAGGGTATGCAAGTTTCCCCTCTACAACTCCCATCGCTTTTCCTGTATGTCCACACATCTGGCCCATCGGGAGTTGACCCTTGTGTAGAGTGTGGGGTGTGGGTTCAGTGCCATCTCCTTCCAGATGACGGGCCACTCACCCCAGCACTGCTGATCATAAGCTTCACTTTCATCACAACGATTTTTAGGGTCCATGTTTATCATGTAATAAACTTTGGCATGGATTTGGCCCTGTATCTAGATTTGCTCCCCCCACTCCATGAGTGTGTTTGCGTATCCACCCGAGTTCCAGACTATTTTCATTTCAGCAGATTTAAAAAAATGCTTTGCTACAATGCAAGACCCGTCCCTTCTCTTAGATTTCCTTTGTGTCTTGTCCAAGCTATTTTTTGCATAGTCATGTTTCCCTATGAATTCTGATATCAACTTTTCCAATTCCAGAAAATATTGCTTCTTGGTATTTTTAGTGAGATTTCGTCAAATCTATAAATTAAGCCAACTGTGACATCTTTATGACTCATCTTTATGAGTTATCATCTTCAAATACAAGGAATGCTTTTCTAAATTGCTCATATCTATTTTTGTATCTTTTTAAATTGTTTGAAAGTTCCTTTACATTTTTCACATATTAGTTGCTAAATGAGACCATTCCTTTAAAATTTTTTCTTCCTATTTTAAATATAGTTTGTCTCATTATATTGTCTAGTTATTTTTGCTGAATGAAACCCCCTTGGTTAACTGTGCCCCCTGATGCTTTACCGAATTCTTTTATATTTCATTTTATCATTGGTTCTTTAGAGTTTTCTAGGAATACCATCATATCACTTGCAGTATCACTTTTCTATGTGTTCCAAATTCCTATGGCTCTAGCTATTTCCTATTATCTAACTGTACTGGTAAGTACTAGAATAATAGAAATTTGTTTTATTACTTATTATACACACTAAGGAAGTATTCATCAATTCCTATTTTCTGAGGTTTTAATTTTTTCTGATAAGAAACTTTTCAAGCCACTTTACAGAGAATCATGTGCTAATTCTCTTTAACCCTACTAACACAGTCTATTATATTAATGAATACCTTAATATTGAAACATTAGTGGAGGCCCAGAGAAGTCCCGCTTGACTATTATATATTGTTTTCTAATTGTGGTGCAGCATGTTGTTCATAGATGCATATTTTACTTAGAATGCTTGTATCAATGTGGACAATAGATAGTGATCTGTATAATTCTTTTTTTTTTTTTTTTTTTTTTTTGAGACTAGGTCTCGCTATGGGCCCCAGGCAGGACTTGAACTGTATAATTCTTTTTGCAATTTGTAAAAGTAGATATTTTGAAAAGCATTCAGTGTCAACATCAGGGGACATTTATATGACACAATTTAGGTGCTAAAAGAGTCTATCACTTCATCATACAAAGCAGACACTGTTTAACATAGAAATTAGCTGTTGATTAGGAAGTGGTATTGCAAAATTTTGTACCATAACACATCAATTTTATACCCATAGAGCTTTTTTTACTGAGTTTCACTTATGTTTAAAGAGATTGGCTGGGGACTTGGTGTTGACATGACTACATTATAGTTTTGGTTTTTTGTTTTTTGGTTTTTTTTTTAACTCATAATAGGTTCCTCTGCTGTGTTTTTGCCTCTAATGACATTTTTCCATGAATATTTTACTGATGTTAAGCAGAAATCACTTACATAACAACTCTCAAGAGTAAGACCTGAAAATGGCCGGGCATGGTGGCGCATGCCTGTAAGCGGCAGCCTAGGAAGCCACGGCCAGGGCCAAGGATTATGGTTGGAGTCCCACTGGGGGCACGTAGTGAGACCTAGTCCCCAAAAAACACCTGGGTGTGGTGGCATGTGCCTGTAATCCCAGCTACCTGGGAAGCTGAGGCTGGGAAACGCTTGAGTCTGTGGTACCCGGGTAACATGAGCCTGTGGTTCCACAGGCAAAAATAGGAGAATAGTCTTAAAAAAAAAAAAGACCTGAAAATGCATGAAGTAAAAGCTAAATTATATACAAGTAGAAAAAAATCTTCCCTCGCAGAGATCTTTAAAGTGCCTGCTTTCGTATTTGCTGTGAATATCGTTATTGAAAGACATAGAAGATTTAAGCACCATTGGTAAACCTGACCTCGTGGCCACGTATAGAATAATGCACGTGAGCCAGGCTCTGCCTGGGTCCTGATTTTGACTGGAATGGGAGCCCAGGCTGCATCTGTCCTTTTTCAAAGAGTTGTAAAGAATAAAAATAAAGATAATTAGTACTTCGCTCAAGCTCAAAGCCCAAGACAGTTGCAGAACTCTAGAAGGGGATGTCACTGTGAATCCTATAGACATGAGGAGATATGAAAAGATACCTGGGTAAATGAAGTATCAGGGTTGTTCACACCCACCCACTGTGTGTGACCGTTGTGACCCCTATCACCAGCACTTGTGATGTTGTGCCCTCCCCATGAGTCTGCACCCCTGGGAAAGGGGTGTGTGTGCGTGGCAGTGGGCCTAGGAGGCCAAGATAAAAGGGCAGAGTCACCCTGAGGGAGGGAGAGAGAGTGCTCAGAAGAGAATGAGGATGCAGGAACGCGACAGCCAGGGAGGGAACGCCAGCCAGCAAGAGTGCCCAGAGGGGTGGGAAGGTTATGGGGACCGGGAGGCTCGCCTGCCTGCCTGTCCTGCAATTGACCCAGCCATCCTGCGTGGTGTACTTGTGTCCGTAGCTCCCTGAGCGCATTAAACCTATAAAATCCACCCCGGGCTCTGAGCCTCTCATTATCTGTCTGCAAGAGCCTGTAAAAAGCCTGCCGGGTGTGGGGTCTGAGCAGCAACCACTGTAAACCAAGTTACAGCGCTGTGAACACAGAACAAGGCCCGAGAGAAATACGACCTGTGAAAACAAACACAAGAAGAAATAAGAACTCCGCCCGGTCCTGTCTTATTAAAGAATTGAATCGGCACGAAAACAGCCCATCACGAAGGCAACACAGGTGATTCACTGGAAGATTCCGCCACATGTTTCCAGAAGCAGAGAGTCCAGGTTCCACCAGCCTCTCCACACAACAGCAGAAGACGGGGCACTGCTCAGCTACTTCGCAGCCCTCCACGGTCTTAGTATTCAAACGAGCCAGGCAGCGCAGGAAGAGACTGTCACAAACCATGTCACAAACCAGGCCAGCAGCATACACTCGTGGGTACCCAGACATCCAAGCTCGTACTGACGAGCCCGATACATAAATACAAAACCACCGCGTCCCTTGTGAACAAGTTGCCCCTTAGGGAGGTCAGGGGGAGTCAGTGTATATTTTTTGAAAATTAATCACATAATTTATTTTCTCCAGTGATAGGTCAAAGGGAAAAACGAGAGAAAAAAATGTTTTCCTCATTATTCCTGTTCCTGGTTTTCATTTGAAGTGCCTCATTAAGGATGTGGCAGCCTCCTCCCAGGTAGCTGGGATTACAGGCACCCTCTACCGCGCCAGGTCTCAGACCAGGTCTCAGTTGTTGCCCTGGGTAGTCTCGAACCCAAGAACTCAAGCGATCCCAGGCCTCTTGCCTCCCAGTACTTGGACTACAGTAGGCGCGCACGCTATCACACCCCACTTGGTGAAGATTTCCTAAGATGGTCCTAATGTTCACCCATCTCACATGCCACGTTATTTCTTTGCCAAGTGACTTCTCAGTCCCTCCCACGAAAGCATGAGCTTGCTGGCCCTTGATGCTGAGTCTTTAGGGGGGAGCAGATATGTTCCCTTTGGAAGATGGTAAAGGTGGTTCTGCTTCCGCTCCCTCTCTGCTGTTCCTCCAGCAAACCAAGAGTGCTCCTGCCCTCTGAGCTTTGCCTTCCACCTCCCTCCATGTGGAACTGTCCTCCCTGCGTATTAACTGTGCAGCAATCTCCTGGGCTCGAGTCTCTGCTTCGTGGTTACCTCCTCAGAAAGCCTTCCCTGAAGACCCAAAACAAAATATTGTGTCCATGAAAAAGAACATCAGGAAATCACCCCCATATCCTGTTTCCCTGGTTTCCTTCATAGCACCTAATTCTAATTGAATTTGTTCGTGAATAGAAAAACTCATAGAGTATGTCAAGCAGGCAATCAGAGAGAAAAATCAGATTACTGCTCATATGCCTTCTACCAATTGTAGTGATTGCGATAAACCATCACAGATCCTTCTTTCTCTGACCTCCGGTATTATGCCAGCATGTAGTTATCATTGCTTGTGCTTAAAAGTCATCCTCTGATCTCCCACATCACATGTTCTTGAATGTTTTGAAAGAGGTATGTCTTTACCCAAAATATTGCTCTAAAATCTATTGAGTCCCCAAATCAGATGCTGAATCATTGCAATCCAAGTGTTTCCACCTTATTGATGAGCTCATTCTGCTTTCTCTCTCTCTTTCTCTTTAATGAGATTGAGCTGTTCTGGTACCAGCCAATGCTGTCGTTGTCAATCAGTGGCAAATAAAAATATCAGTGATTTTAAAAAGTAATAATGTGTTCGCTAGCTGTCTCCCTGCCTGGACTATAGAGTCAGTGAGTGTAGGGACTTTCCTGGTACTATCCCTGCATTCTTCATTCCTGCTGTAGATTTAGGGTTTGAGGATTATTTGCCACATCAAAAATAAGCTTAGGTCTCCCTGATAGAGCCTGTTCCCTCGCAAGCAGAGCACACACCTGACACTTGCTGAGGGTGAAGGTGGTGAAGTGAGGTGAGGCTTACAGTTGTGAAAAAGAACAGTTACTCAAAACATGGGCAGGAGAGCATGTGGCCAGAAAGTGCTTACCCGTGGAGCACACACACCTGCTGTTCCTCTTTCTGGACACAGACACAGAATAACAAGCTGAATGCTCATGAGAAGCCCAAGATCTACAAATAACTCCACACAACTCAACAAAAAAGAGAACAAATAGCCCAATCAAGTAATGGAGAGAAGAGCTAAAGAGACACTTCTCGGAGGAAGACAGACAGACGGCCAGCTGTTCATGAGAAAAGGCCTAGCATCACTTACTTCAAGGAAATGCCATCGAAGCCATCACACTCTGAGTTCACAATGCTGTGCGATTTGCAGGTACGATTCCATACACCCGAGGAGGCGTGAACCTGTACCCCGAAATCACACAGCGCTGTGAACTGTTACCTCAGTAAGGAAGTAATATTTTTTAACAAGCCATATTAAGAAATAGAGAGGATAGATCTTGGAGTATTTGAAGGAAGGACTTGAAAGATAACGTGAAAACTTTCATGATGAAACTTTCATGAACGATGACAGCAATGTACACAAAAACACATATGTGAAAGAGAACCAGGGAACCTCTGGACGCAGACCCTCAATAGATAGTGACTCACGAACCCCAGAAATTAAAAAAGGAAAAGACATAAAGAACTAGTTTTACTAATTATATATAGTATGCGCCATTTGCATACCAGAAGAGTCATTCCAGATGAGATAAAAAAAAACCTCGTTAATGGTCCCTAAGAAAACTTAGGGACTGACTAAAATAACCTAAAACAGCACTAACGCTGCTGGCTTTTCCTTATCAAAAATAGTGACCACCTGCCTACACTCCCCCTTCCTCAGTTACTCTTTGCTTTAGAATGTTAATTATCTCTCAGGTTTGTTTGTCTTCTTTAAAATTCATCAGGCCCTCGCCCTATGTCCCTATGAATACCCCTTTCTTTTGTTAATAAAGTTATCTCATGGTTCATACTTCCATTTAACCCCCAGCTGTGGCTGGGCTATCTCATTTCTCATACCTTGCGTCTAGCAACCAACATGGTATGTATATGTAATACATGAAGTGATAGTTATATATGCTGTATAAAACAGATCGGTTACAAACAAAACACTTAGATGCTGAGAATGTACTTGTTTGTGTTGGGAACAGGCTAACCAAAGTGACTCCATTTCGTTTAAAACCTCCATTGTGAAGCCAGTGACCTCTCAGTGCCCTCAGTGGAAAGTACCCACCACAGCTGGCTGGCCCCACAGCCTGTTTCTGCCTCCCCTTATTACTGGTTGTTCCTGACAACTGCCCGGTCCTCCTGATGGATTATGGAGGCCAGCATTGTCCTGATAGATGACGGATGCCAGCATTGTCCTCCTGATAGCTAATGGACGTCAGCATTATTGGAGACCGTAGTTATGGGAACCCGTCCCACACCTGCTTGCTGGCTTCACAGCGTGGAGTGTGGTGATGGTGTTGCCCTATAAAAGGCTGTCACAGAGCCTGCTCAAGGTCTCTCTTGCCATCTTGGCTGGGGGATCCGGTGCACCCGCTTCTTGCCCATAAACCTGCTGCTCTGAACCTCCACCTGGCATCTTGCTGAGCGGCCCGCAGGTCACAGCAGTTTCCATAGCTGAAAGTGTTGTCCCGGCATTTGGCAAGTGGGGAATGGCTGGGGCTGTGAGATGCAGCAGGGTGCGTGCACTGAGACTGAAGGGACCGAGGGTGTCCCTGGATTCCGAGAACGACTGCCCTGGAAGTGACCCAGAGTGGCCAGCCCTGCTGTCCCTGCCGCACGGGCGCCTTCGTGGCGTTAATGGAAGGGCTGGATGTTTGAATCGTGGGGAGGGGGCGCCGTGTCGAGGAGGAGGAAGAGCTGGCCTCAAGGAGCCTAAATTAGTCCAGGCAACTTTTAGTCTGTGGTTCGGCCCTCGGAGGCCCCTGGGAATCGGAGGGAAATGCAGACAGAGGAAAACGGTGTTTCTTCCCAGCTGCGGGATTCCAAGCTGTTCCTGAAACCCACTCTGAGAGGCGTCACGTTCCAAAGAGAACTCGGCCTCTATCAGTCACAGGGAAAATGAAACGGCCGAGGGTTTAGTTCTGCAGCACAGCATTTCCCCCCACGGGCCCTCTGGGGGCCACGGGCCGCTCGCTCGGCTGTGGGGTGACTGGGGCGTCCAGCCCACCCTGCGAGCCAGACCAGACAAAACTGGGAGGTGCCACTTCGCCCGAAGGATGAGTCTGAAGCCCAGCAGATCTCCGGAGCAGAGACCTGGAAGAGAGGCGCGGCCACCAGGCATACCGTGGCCCCTGGCCCCCGAGGCAGAGACCACAAGGACAGACAGGAAGTCGCGTCACACGCAGAGGCCTCCACGGAGCAGAGCTGGCCGAGGAGAGCCCGGGCCTTGGGAACACAGCGCGGGAGGCGGTGCGGCCAGGCCGCGAGAGAAGCCCAGGGCGCGTGCGGCTGGCCATCTGCCGGTCATCTTCGGGGAAGCGAGGATCCAGTTCTTCGGTGTACAGCGGGTTGTTTTCTTGTTGCATCCTGCACGTTCTTCGTGGGTCCGAGATGTTAGTCCTGAGCTCACCGCGTGATGAGCAGATACGTCCTCCCGGGTGGCCTCGTGTAAGGGTAGTTCCTTTCAGGGCGCAAAAGGGAAGATGGAGACAGACACGTGGGAAGAGGCATCCAGATAGTGTGGGCTATGAGACACCCCACGATAGCAGCAGACAGAATTGAACCCAGCCAGACCCGTAGGGTTGAGACTCTTGGCAGACAAGCGTGGGGTGGCTGTCTTGGGGGGAGGGGGCCGGTGGAGATGGTGGCAACTGTGGGTGCCTTGGTGGTGGGGGGGGAGGGGCGCGCACCTCTCTGTTTCCACGGTAGCATATTTACCGGCTGGATGGTGAGCCGCCTTCTAGCTGGCGTCACACCCAGTTGAGAATGAAGGCTCGTTCATTCATCTTGTGCAGTTGTGTTGACTTGTGCGCGCAAACGTCAGCTGTTTGAGCCGTGGCTTTCGCCGCATCTGGAGATTTGAACTGAGCTCTAGTTCCTTCTCTGGTCTCCACTGAATAAACTTCCGGAGATTTCTGCCTGGGTGCAGGTGCTACCTGTGCTGCGTGAGGGCAAGGACCGCACGTTTCACAGCTGCTCCGACCCTACAGCGCGCAGCCCCAGAAACAGTGCCCCTGGCTTTCCTGGCGGAAGGGCAGTGCAGGCGTGGGCTTTGATGGAGCGTGTTCTGAGTTGACAGCGATGGAGTGATTTGACTGGGACTGAGAGAAAGCTGTGGGGATTTAGGTCAGCACCCCACGGCAGGAAGGATGGGGGGGGTTGGGGGGTTGGGGGTTTGGGGAGCTTGGGGAGGCTGGGGGGTTGG
>PVHY01028938.1:0-14748 GCA_004024945.1 Uropsilus gracilis | reverse complement strand
GTGTTTTCCTTTCGGATCTGCTCTACATATTGGGTGACGACTGCTCTAGTATTAGGCATGTTGAAATCTATACAGTTGTGGATAACTTTGCCTCTGTGCTTCGGGAAGTGAGTATCCTTGATTTCTGAGTTTGTGCCGGTGCTGCGTAGCGGCGCCGGCGCTTTTGGGTTTGGTGTGGAGGCTGCTGTCCGTCCGTCAGGGCAGTTCGCCAGGCTCCCCCAGTTCAAACACACTCGGTACTGCTTTAACCTGGCCTGGAAGGCTTCTTTCGGTTGCAAAATGCAGACCTGCGCCTTTGTTTCAGGACCGTTTCCTTGCAACCGGGTGCAACCTGATGCCGCCTGAGGGGGCAGTCAGGGAAGGGACCTCACCTGACCTCCGTGGAGCCCTCAGTCAGCTGCTGGTGCGGTGGTCGAGGGACCTCTGGTTCCCTGTCGACGGTGAGAACCAGCTGCCGTGCGGCTCAGCCCGCAAGCTGGGCTTCGGTGTGGAGGCTGCTGTCCGTCCTCCTGCCTTACCTTGTTCATCCTTCCTTCATTCAGTAAAGTTTTTAGGATACTTTAACTTTCTCTGTGGGCTGGGATTAACCACTGAAGGAAATGATGAGGCTCCTGTCTTTGGGACTCACAGTGTGCTTGGTGGAGGTGGTGGGCTAGCCCTAAGCAGCTTATGGCAGAAGTAAGTGATTTTATAATTGGAGGTGATGTCATGAACAGGCTGGGGGGGGATGTGAAAAGTATGGCTTGGGCTTCTGACTTTTGGGTGGGAAGAGGTTCCTTGGGCTGAGCAGCTAGTTGGTGGGGTGGAGTCAGGAAAGGAGGCACGTGCTGGGAGTGATAGCTCCTGTGTTTGTTCTGCCCATCTTGAGGCCTGGAGATAGGAGACACTTAAAAGGAACTCCTAGGAGAGCTGGCCTCCTAAGCATGTCAGGCCAATCAGAGTGCTACCCAATTTGGGGCTCTTCATTTGTCCATTGAATGAGAAGGGTAATTATAACACTGCAGAATGACAATCCTCCCCCTTGCAGGCCAGGGCTGAGTGGAGGCTGTCCTGTTATGTGGTGGGCATGCCGCGAGACCCCTCAAGGAGCTGATCTAGATGACTTCAGAGCGTTTCTTCCCCTGTGACTGCACTGAAGGCAAACAGCTGTGAGTGCCAGTCCTCACCACTGTCTGCTGCCCAGCTGCAAGGGCACCATCCCCTGGACAAAAGATGACAGGTGGGGTTGGCACAGAGGACCAGGCGGGGGGGGGGGTGCTGTCCTCACCGGAGTCTGGGAGGCCTCTCTGGGGATGTGAGGCCTTCCTTATGAGGCCACTGGAGACCTCTTGGCAGGAGGTGCACAGGTCTGAAGGCCCAGAAGAGCTCAGTGTGTTGTGGAGCTCAGAGACACACCTCTCCTCTTCTATTCTGGCCCCTTTTTCTCATTAAAAACAAGTCTGTCAACTATATGTCAATCAAGCTGGAAAAAATGGAAAAAACCCCAAGAAGTCTGTCTATTGACTGTGTGGAAACTATGTAAGTGTGGGGTGAGAGATCAGGTGGAAATCACAGATGATCGAAAGGTGCAGAGTGGTGGTGGTGGTGCAGGTGGGATGTGTGCCATTTTGGGGGAGCCTGTGGGATGAGGAAAAGAGAGGGGGAAAGCAATCACTGGCTCATTGGGGGCCATTTATTCCCAGATATCACCTTCATGATGGCTAGGTCTCAGGCACACAGCAATAAACAGCCTTCTTCAGGGAGGGCACACAGAAGCAGGTTGATGAGCAGCCTAAAACTTCACATGGGCAGCCATAGGAGACCAGGCAGTGTCTGGAGAATGGTACCCAGGGTTGCCACCAAGTTGCAGGGGTCCTACAGGGAAGGGGTTGGTGGAATCAATTCCTGACTTTTTTCTCTTTCCTGGCCACAGGAAGTTAGAGACTTAGGGAGCTCATGGGGGCCTATCTGTGGGTTGGATGAGGGAGACCAGGGGGCTCAGACAGAAGAGACTGGAGACACCCCTGCTCCAGACTCTCTGCACTTGGGTGTCATGTCTTCCGGGTTCTTTCCTCTCCAGAAACCTGCTTTCCTTTACCCCTGTGGGGTGGACTTACCTTATGTATGTGTACTTCGATGGTCAGGAGGGGAGGGATTGATAAAAGCACCTCTGGTCTGGTGTCTGATCTGTTCCAGGGAGCCTATCTTTGAGAGGAGCTTCATGTCAGGCCCTACCCAGGGCCCTGGGCCACAAACCCTGCTTCCACTGGGCTGTGGGGAGGGCTGTGTATTTTCAGGACCAGAAAGGCCCATCAGTGGTTTCACAGCCAAAGCCATAAAAAGAGGCCCACCCCCCACTCCATGCTGTAGCTGCCAAATTGCTGCCTCTTTTCAAGGCATTTTTAGTTTTCATTTCTCTCTTAGAGTATTTTGAAGCAAAACCGCCATGTGTTTGGATCACTTTTGACCTCCATCTCAAGGCCCACTTCCTTGTCAGGGTGGGTCTCCCAGGAGCCCACATCTCCACGACTTAGGGTGTGAGGTGGCGTCTGAATCCCATTAAAGAAGCTCTTGGCAGGGAGGATGGTGGTCAGGTCTTCCTTGAGTTGGTTACGCTTGTTGAGTGTCCTTGTCGATAAGTGATTGGGGATTCCATGTGTGTTGTTTCACTGAGTCCTCACTCATTTTGTTATAGATAAGGCAACTGTTAAGGATAACAGAATTTTTTAGAGATTCAACTAACAAGGTTCGTGAAGAAGGGTTGGAATCCACAGGTGGATCACATCATGCCTGCCTCCAATCCTGGCTCTTGAACACCTCTAGGGATGTATGTCCGGTTGGACACACTTGATACTTGTGCGCGCGTGTGCGCACACACACACACACCCACACACACACACACACACTCACACACACACACTCACACACACACACACACACACACTCACACACACACACACACACACACACACACACACACACACACACACTCACACACACACACTCACACACACTCACACACACTCACACACACTCACACACACACACTCACTGTGCTCAAGCCGCCTGGTGTCCACACCCGACTTGAATCACAAGGGTGTTTTCTGAGCACTCTGCTTCAGCCAACAGTCACCTCTGGATTCTCAGGTGGAGGCTGTTTCTCCCAGGAGCCTCTTCTTTCCCTGACCATCAAGCAGTTTGACTTGGCTGCTGCAGGGAGCAGGGTGTGGCAAGCAGAGGTGAAGAGAGATTTTCCTACTTTGAACTATGTCCAAACCACTGTCTGCAGATACAGCCCCTCAACCACATGTTTCTCACTGACAGTGGCTCACCCAGAGATGGAAACTTCTTTGCTGGAAGCCAAGTGGGAAGAGATACCAGGGAAGCTGTGTGGCCTGGCATTCTGTTTCTGTGGCCCTCCTGTGGGGGCTCTTTTGGGAAGTGGTGTCTGGAGGGGGAGCTGGGCAGCTCTGGTGTCTGAGCAGGTGAGCTGGCAGGCCTAGGCTCCTGTCCTTGTGAGCACAGTCTCCTCTGCACATTCTTGATTTTGTTCCCAGTGAGGAACTGTACTCCTTCAGGCCTGCCGTAACTGGATCCTTCTTTTCTTTCTTAGAATCATTGTTTTGACTTTGCAAACAGAGTATCCATATGACCCAAAAGTCAAAAACTGTAAAAACCTGAGTCCCTTTTGCACCTTCCAGCTAGCCTCTCCCCTTCTTTGGGCAGCCAGTATCAGACTTGTCTGCACATTCAAGTAACACATACATAAACTTCTCTTTCCCCAAGTCTTCAGAATATCAGCTCACAGCACATTGCTCTGTCTTGCTTTTCTTACCCATCAGTACAGCAGAGTCCCTTGTGTCAGTGCATGAGATGCTTCCTTATTCATTCCAGTGTCCCACTATAGTTCCTGGTAGGGAGGAATCATGTTACTTAACCAGTGATGCACCCAGTTCTCCATTCCTCTGTTTCACCCAGAGCCACCACTGCCCAGTGCTGTGTTTTGGCCCAGGGGGCAGAGGACACAAGAAACCATCAGCTATAATGGTTAATGTTTGGTGAAGAAGAATAAACAGGTTGTTGCATTGGCTCTGATGACACTATGCAAAAAAGAACCAAGTTCATGTGGACCTGGCCTGGCATGACAAGACAAAAGTGGAATTGAAGATTGATAGGGCTTTTACTGTGCAACAGAATGAAGGGATGGCAGGTCCTTTACAGGGCAAAGTGAGTGGGCAATTGGTATTCAGAAATCGTGTCACATAGTGACAAGTATTGAAAGCAGGTGCAAATTTGAAACCAAATTTCTTGGTAGCCAAAACAGATCAATGTAGATAACTTAGACCCATGAACATATGGATTTTTTATTTATGACAAAGCTGGCCAGGCAGTAGGAAAGGAAGGGCTTTAAATTAAGCAGTACTGTTGCTGGTGGGAGTGCAAACTGATCCAGTCACTAAGAAAAGTGGTGTGGAGGACCCTCAAATTACTGAAAATGGAATTATCATTTGATCCAGCAATCCCATCTGTGGGAATCTACCCAAAGGATACCAAAACACTGATTCAAAAAGGCACCTATACTTGGATGTTTATCACAGCACTATTCACAATAGCCAGGATATGGAAACAACCCAAATACCCCAAAATAGATGAATGATTGAAAAAGATATCATGTATTTACACAGTAGAATATTATTCTGCAGTCAAAACTGACAAATATGACAAATACGAGGCATTTGTGATAACTGGATGGACCTAGAGGGACTCATATTAGCAGAAATAAGTCAGAAAGAAAAAGAGAGAAACCATATGATCTCACTAATAGATGGGATATAGCTATAACAAACAAAAGGCCAAAAAAAGTCAAAACAAGTTAACAACAGAACTGGGGCAAGCCGCTAGGAAAGAGGAAAGTGGAGGGGGAGAGAAAAATCAGGGAAGGGAGGAGCACAAGAAGATCAAGATGAAGGTTCACAGGTGCTAAGGTGGGGGGAAAACCCCAGGGAATGCAATGATGTAATATAATTATGTATACTATATATAGACACAAAAATATGTAAACAACAAAATGATTAATTAGAAAAAAAAAGCAGTACTGGGATGATTGAGTCTAAATGGAAATGAAAAAAACAAATTAAATCCTTGACCACCATCTCATGCTATACACAAAAATCTTAGCTTAAGTGCAAATGGAGAACAGTTTGAAAGGGAGAACATATAATTTTAAAAGATGATACTGGTGGATCAGTCAGCTTCAACCAGGGAAGTAGAAGTAGTGGGTGATGGCATGCATTCATATGTGTTTGTATGTTCATGTTACATGGCTTACACAGTTGTGTGGACTGGCTAATCATGTCTTAAGCCTACAAGGCAGGTGGACAGGGCAAGAAGCCCCAGTAACTGGTACAGTCTGACAAGGAACAGATAAACCTTTTTAATAGGCCTTCTCACTGACTGTGTCAGGCCCAGGTAGAAGAATATCCCTTGTTCAGGGAAATGCAAATCAAAACCACAATGAAATACCACCTCACACCAGTAAGAATGGCCCACATTAAAAAAAACAGGCAACAACAAGTGCTGGCATGGATGTGGAGAGAGAGGAACACTCTTACACTACTGGTGGGAATGTAAACTGGTCTGGTCACTATGGAAAGCAGTGTGGAGGACCTCAAATTAATGAAAATGGAACTACCATTTGACCCAGCAATTACTCTTCTGGGAATCTACCCAAAGGAGACCTCAATGTGGGGACAAAGGGACACCTGTGCTCAGATGTTTACTGCAGCACTATTTGTAATTGCAAGGACATGGAAACAACTCAAATGTCCCAAAACAGATGAAAAAGATGTGATATATATATATATATATATATATATATATATAGTGTGTGTGTGTGTATGTATATATACAATGGAATATTAATCATCAATTAAAATGACAAATTTGATGATTTTATGGTAACATGGATGTACCTAGAAGAAATCATATTAGCAGAAACAAGTCAGAAGAAAAAGACAGAAACCAAATGGTTTTACTAATATATGGACAACCAAATGAAAATACACAACGGGGTGGGGGTGAGGGGACCAGCTGGAGCAGCCAGGGAGGGGAGGTGGTGGGTGACCCCCGGGGATTACAATGATGTCAAATATATGTATATATAAATAAAGTATTAAAAAAAAAAGAATATCCCTTGTTAAGATCTCTAAGTCTACTGAGATCAATCACATCTATGTAACCTCTTTGTAGTGGCACCCAGAGTCTAGCACTGGAACAATTATTTAGGAGAAGGCATGTATGTATTTCATGGCTGCTGACCACTGTCTTTCAGCTCTCAGGAGAGGTTACTCCAAGCCATCCCCTGGAGATCCCTTTACTGAAGGCATAACTTGAAAGTGAAACTAGGTGCAAAGAAGCACCTAAACTAGTAAGGAAGAAAAGTCAATAGCTAAACCTTGGATTTCTTCCCACCTGTGTGCCAGTAGGTGCAAGACAAACCAGGTTTTTTGAAAAATAAAAGCAGGATTTATTTATAAAAGGAAAGAAGCAAGAGTCATTGAGACCATAAGTGCCCTCTTATTTTACCCCTGTCATTGTCCAGTCTCAAAGTCCTAAACAAAGTTCTCACAAGTCCCAAGATGGTGTCTTTTTTCTGCTCCAGCCCTCAAGCGGGAATTTCAGAAGGATCATGTTTCCCAGATCACTTTCAAAGTGATCTCTCCACTCCAAATCTGAAGCAGGTATTCAACATCCTCTCTTTGGAGGTACCCAAATTCAAAGGTCTAAGCTTTCCAAGTTTCCAGGACATATGCACCCCAAGCTTTTCCAGCAAAGAGTTCAAGTTTTTTTTTTCCCCAGAATGCACAGATTACAAGCTTTTTTGGATTTTCAATCAAAGGCCCATTCCTAACTTTTCCTTTTCCCTCTAGGGGTACCAGCCCTCTGGGCTGCTGCTCATTTACTAGACGCCCTTAATGGCATCCTTCTTTTTAACTGTGTCACCCCAGCTACAAAAGGGCATACTAAGGGTAATCATTCCAGCTGGTCAAGTTGATACTTCAGATATCAGAAAGTCATATGAATAATAAAACAGTTTCATGGTTTTGGGGTAGAGCAAGACTTTAAGCAGGACCATAGGGCCAGCCCACCTGCCCAGGGCAGGCGCATGAGATATGAACTGAGTATCCTGCCATCAAGTGAGTGTATCACCTTCAAACATCCTCAAGCCCTGTCACACTTTCAGTGGCTGCAGCCCTCATTGCTAGCGTGGTTGAGGCCTTACGAGAGGCTCTTCCCACTTCCTGAACCACTGAAACCGTGTGTGTTGTTTTGGTAATTTGTTGTGTGGCTAAAGATGCTAAAGATGATTAATAACACTTTAGCTGCTAGAATCAAGTTCCAGGTTAACATTAAAAAGGATGACAATAACAAATGTTGATGGGCATGTGGAGGAACTGAGATATTCACTCTGCTGATGGGAGTGTAAATCAGTGTGACCATGGTGGAAACCAGTTTGAAGTTATTTCTATTTCTATTATTTTTGACATAATTGAAAACATTCATTTCCAATGGCCCGGAAATTCCACTTTCAGGAGTTTATCCCACAGACATATGTTGCATGTGCACATCAGTGTACATACTATGCTCTTAATGGCAGATTTGTAATAGCCCCAATAGAAAATGGACCCCAAAATCAACCCACTCTTTGTCACAGTGGAATCTACAAGTTGTGAAAAATTAATGAAGAATGGTGATATGCAGTAACTTGACTCGGTCTCAGAAACAACTTTTTGTGAGAGAAGCCTGATATGGAGTGCGAACTGTATATTTCTGTTTCCAGAAGTGACTGTGGTATGAAGGCTTTTGGAAAGTTGATAATGTCTTATTACTTTACCTGGGGGATGGTTACATGGGTGTCTACTACCATGAACACATAAAACTTTCTGGAACCTTTAACTCCTTAGTCTAGCAGGCAAGAGAACAAAGTCATCTTCATGGACAGAATGTCATAACAGGCTCCAGCCTGCAGTGAGTGCAGGAATTTCTGCCTGGAGGTAAACCAGCCTTCTGGCCAACACTAATGGCCACAGGGCCAGATAAAGATTACTAATAGGAACCTAGTGTTTGTGTCTCCAAGTGTATTTAGGAAGCAGGGAAACATTTGCCTCCCTCCACCCATAGACAGCATCAACATATCTATACATTTTTAGTGACTCACTCTTCCTAACTATATAAAGTAAATTTCTGCTTATGTTTGTTGGAAACAGGGTAGAAACTATCTGAGTAAAATTCTGTTGGACTGCTTCCTGGGTTTGAATCCTTATTCTTGATCCTTTAACACATGCACTTAATTTTAAAACTTAAAAGCATGCCACATTTTCATTTTTTTAAGTTGAACCTATGTTATTTGCACATTTTTTTCTTTTGTACCTTTGTATAAATGCATGCTTGGAAAAATAAAAAAAAGGAAGAAATGAGCACACACAACAATATACAGCTAATAACACTGAAACCCTGATTTCATGGGCCTGTTTCAACAGCTCTCAGTGCGGTTCACAGAGGATCCTGAGCAGTCAAGCCCACTGCTGGCCTGAGGCTCTCTGTAGGGTATGCTTTCTGGGAGTCCGTGGAATGTGGGATCTCGGCAGTCCTCCGTGAATAACACTCATTTTGAAATCAGGTGGGAAAAACAGACAAAACGGGATGCTTACCCAATCTTACAGAGGGGAGCAACTGACCCTTTAAAGTCAGCTACATACTAGGTTCTTCCCAGCCCACTCACACAGTAGCAAGACCACATAAACCTTAAGAGGGAGGCAGAAACAAATTTACTTAATAAAAGGCAAATAAGACAGGAGTCACTGAGGGGTACAAGGGAACCCCTTTAGTAATCTTACCACACAGTCCAGTCTCTAGTCCAAAGTGCTCATGACTGTGGCAGCAAAATGGCGGCTGCCCCACCTGAAGCCAGATGAAGGAGTCAAGATGATGCCGCCACTCCTTCTTCAAAGACACAGCTACACTCACTCCAAGCCAGAGGAAGCCAAAAGGGTGTTGTTGATCGGTCTCTGAAAGCAGGAGATTTAAATCCAATGAGGAAGACCAGGGTGGCATTCTCAATTCTTCTCCAAAAGGCACTGCTCTGGCATTCTTTCAGCTCCTCCAAAGTGGCCCCACATCAGCAAAACTCACTTGATGCAGTAACACAGCAAGCACTTCAGACATCTCACTTTGAAAACGGCAACATAGCAAACTCTCTTCAGTTTTCCAGAAGATTTCCAAACTTTGCAGTTTCAAAATTAAACCACGTTCTCAAGTATCAAGTTTCCCAAGACAGCTCACACAGGTCACAAGTTTCTCCAACATGCTTCCCCAGGCTCCTCACTGGCCCAGGCTAGAAATGGAAGCCCACAGTATGGCTTCCTTCCCTGCCCTGCTGCCCCACGTGGCAGCGGCAGCTCTGAGGCCTTCAGCCTCCCTGCTGCTCCTCTCTGCTCCTTACTTGTCCATTCTCCTCTCTGTCCTCTTCCATTCTCTTCTGTTCTCTACCCTTCTCTGTTCTGTTCTGTCTCTTTCCCTGTCTTTATCTTTGTACCCTCCCTGATCCTTTAATCCTCTTTTGTCTTGAGAAGGCTTAACTTCCCTTCAAGTCTCCACCCATCAATGCTAACAATAGCTATTTTAATACATCAATACTGGTACTGGGGGCCACAGCACCCTAACACTTTGATGAAAGCTGGAGCACAGAGTGTTAGTGTGTGCTCTGGGGAGAGTCAGAGTCCTCTCCTTAACTTGCTGACTTGAGGTCATTGCTCCATTTTAAAGATGGGAGAGTGTACTGGTGGAGTAACTTCATTCTGAGTTGGCCAGAGAGTCTCAGCTTCCTTCTTATCTGAATCCAGAGATATCTATCTCTGTCCTGGGTGGAAGTTTCCCAAGATGCTTGCTGTGAGTTTAGTGTTCCTGGGTTTGTGGGACCCTACCCTGTGCACACAGGGGCCTGAATATTTGCCACCAGGGAGCATTACTTGGTGATTAAGGAGGGACTCCAAGACTGGGGTTACTGATCTCTTTAAGGCCACAGGAGCATCTCAGTATGCATGTCCCTTGACATATGTAAACAGTGAAATCTATCTCTTTCAAGATAAGGTTATGGGACAAGCTGAGAGACTATCTGGGCAATGCTGGGTGCATCCCCACCCTCTCAGGTCAGGGAAGCAGCAACAGATGTTCTGGCTCTGGGTAGGTCTTTGCATGTACCCTATGAGCATCTGACCCTATGAGCAGGCAAGTGAACTGCAGGAGGGTGGTGGTGGTTCCTGAGACCAGTTGATAGGATCCCTCTCTCCTGCAGAGTCAGGAAGAGAGCAACCCCAGGACACAAGATGCAAGAAACTTGGGCAGAATAGCTTGTAACATTGTACCTTCTGAGAAGATGGAGGTTACCTCTGGTTGTGTATGCAGTTTTCCCAGGCTGTCCCTGGTCCCCCTGGCCCAGGCAGCCATAGGCGGGCCTCATCCTCAAGCATGCTTCAGGGGAAAGCTGATTACCTTCATGGGAGGGAAAAGAGGCAGAAAGCAGTCCCCAACAAGTGGCAGAGAGGAGGTTTTGTTTTCAAGAAGCAAATCTAGTGCAAATTGGTTCAAATAATAGGAACTTTTGCAAAAATTGTGATAAAATTCATATACAATAAAATTTACCATTCTAATGTGATTCATTTAAAATATACAGTTAGTATATTCACATAATTGTGCAACTATTAATTGTATACCATTAACTAATACAGAGCATTTTATACCTCTTCCTCTACCCTTCTTTGCCCTCTCCCCAAGAAACTTGTTTCTACCAGCCATCCCTCCTTATTCCTTTCTTCCTTCTGCCCCTGGAAACTATGAACCTACTTTCTATTTCCTTATACTTAACAATTCTGGATGTTTTGTATAAAATAGAAGACTTTTGTGTCTGGTTCTTTTCACTTAGCCTTAGGACTTCCAAGGTTTGTATATGTAGCAGGTAATATTATTGATTAATACTACTCCATTTCATGGATATACTGCATTTGTTCGTTTACCAGCTGATGGACATCTGACTACTATGAGTAACATTGCTTTGAAAATATTTGCTCAAGGTTTTGTGTAGACAAGTTTTCATTTCTTTTTGGATGTAGACCTATGACTGGAATTACTTAGTCAAATAACTCTATGTCCTGGTCCTTGTTTGGCCCACAGGGTCATTTTACTCCTGTGGGCAGGAATCCTCTTTGCCTTAGAGTGTGAACGTGAGACAAGGAATGCAGATCCAATATCCATCATCTCTTGCACAGGGTGTTCCTCAGTCATGCCCTGCTTTGGTTTCATCCTCTGTGCCTTTCTAGCCTTACCGAGGTTGACATATCCTGTCCCACAATCTCATAGATTCTTCATACCCATACCTTTGTTGTTTCTTACTTATGGGCACATGTTCATCCTCATGGACATGGGCGTTCCTGTGCTCTTTTATAGCAGGCACATGGTCCTTTCATTGGCAACCCCCTCCTACACCCACATGACCACAGACCTGACCATGTTTTCTGAGCTCACCCTGTTCTTTGGGTTCTATCTGTCTCCTGAAAAGCCCAAGGGCAAACAACTTTATTCCTTTATTCTTCAGGCACCCAGTTCTTAGAACAAGGATGGAGATGCTGGGAAAAAAGTATGGTGAGTATTGGCAAGGTCAGTCTTATCTTGGGTCCCCTGGTCCTTGGGCTCCATAGCTTCGTTACTGCCATGGGTTGGTTTCAAGATCTGAACATAAACTTGAGTTTATCTTGTATGGCTTAGTCTAGCTACCCATGTTAGTCACCATCAAACCACCAGGTCTCCTGCTGTTCTCTTTGTGTCCTTGCTCATTAATACCGCTGACAGTGGGACCCTCAGGTTCCCATGAGAAATGTGACTCTGAGCATCCAGTACACACATGCTCATGGGCAGGTCCCAGCTGACTTCATCAGACCTACCTGACAACAGAGCTCTTTCCGCAGAGCCAGCTGAGGGCCTGCTCTCAAGGGTTTTTCTAGATCACAGTGGTCACCACCCTTTATTCATCCCTCCTCCTGTACTTTCTATCGACCCTCAACTGACCCTTCTTTTGGGTGAGTCTTTTCCCAGGGACTCTCCTTAGGCTGGAGCTTCTGGAAAGTGAGGACCAGGCCCTCTACCTTCCATGTCCCCATGGCACCAAAAGCAGCTTTTGCATGTTTTTTGATCAGAGTCAATGCAGAGCAGTGGCTCTTGAACTTTTTGACTTTAGACTCCCTCTATGATTTTAAAAATAATCGAGGGCCCCCAAAAGTTCCTATTGGTTCCAACCAGAAGGTGCTGTACTGGGGCTCCCTCTCATTAGTGCTGTGTTAATGGGCACTCTTTCATAGCTTAGGATCAGTCATGGTGAGAATATATCTATACTTGGAAACTGGTAACTGCTACATATCAAGGTTTAATTGTTTGGAGACTTGGTCAACAGTTACCAGCATATCATGGTTGTATTGGTAACATTTCCTATCTTACAATTCAATATTTGATCTTAGCTAGAAGGCTGAGAAGCAATTCTATCTTATAATTCAAAATTGTGAAATTTGAGAAATATAGGGCCACACAATATGTATTTCATTAACCATCAGTATAAGACTGCACTATAGTCACTGATCTTTAAATATGTTCATTCATGCATATAAATCCTAGATATACTTATGAGATGGAGAGTGAAAAAGGCAAATAGGGTCTCAGTAATATTAAAAATACTTTTTACCTTTCAATTGCCCTGGAAAGATCTGTGCTCCCAAGACATGGGAATTCTGACTTCCCCCCACTTGCCATAGAGTCCAGGGATGGCTGACTGAGCTGAATGGAATGGGACACCTCAGAGCCGTGTCCTGCCCACTCTAGCCCCAGGGGCACCACATTTGAGAGCAGTTTTGAGTTCCCTGCAGAGGAGCAGCCTCTCCCTGGACAACTCCTGCTGCCTCAGCAACCCTGCTTACCCCAGTCCCATACCTCCCAGGGTGCCCAGACCTTGAGTGACACCTCAGCCCTTTCTCCAGCAGAATCTCTTGCCTTTGAAGGCACCATAGCTTGGCACTTGTGGGACTGTGTGCAGCCACTCTTTTCTAGCCAGTTTTCTTCCTGCCAGTGCTGACTCTCGGGTGGTAGACTAGGGTTCCCTCAGGATCACCTGTACCTTCCACTGAGGAGTTGTATGGTTATCGACTGCTGGGGAATGAGGCACCCTAAGAATTAGTAGTTTAAAAATAACAATTTGCCTCTTCTAAGATGGGATCTTTTCAAAGGTGTTGTGATTAAATTGGTGCTGGCCATAAGTCAGTTATGTCACTCCTTTCCACAGGCTTCTTGGGCTTCTTAGAAATAGGGCACTGGTTTCAAAAGTGAGCATATCCAGAAAACAGGGTAGAAGCTTTTGAAACTGAATCACAACACCTCTACTACTGCACATGCATTGAGACAGTCATACAAGACTGCCTTAGGCCATGCTGTGAGGATCTTTGGTAAAGAAACAGACAGATGTGGGTCAGATTGCTTTACCCCAACTGGCCGAGTAACTTTGGGTTGGTCATTTATTGACAAGAAGACAACCATCCATGAGCCAGGAAATAGGCTCTCTTCATCTGTAAAATGGGAGTTATGGGGATTAATTGAGGCTTACAGAAGGAAGATAGTAGAGAGCTTATAGCTTGAGATTGGCTTATACAAGGGGCTCAGTCTCTTACTCTACAGCTGAAGGGCTGGGGTTGGGGTAAAGCCTGGCTTTTTGACACATTAGCCAATATTACCCATTATCATTAGCTCATAATAATTTTTGTGATATTCATGGACTGAATGTTTGTGTGTCCCCTAGCCCCACCCCACCACCAAATTCATATGTTGAACTCCTAAAACAATCATTGTGATGGTATTAGCAGGTGGAGCCTTTGGGAGGTGATTAGAGCACGGTAGTGTAGGGCCCATGAATGGAATTAGTGTCCTAATAAGGAGACAGGATAATACCCTGCTGCCCTTTGCATCCCCCTTCTCTCTATCCCCTGGTCATGTAAAGACACATGAAGAAGAGAGCCATCCAAGAACCAGGAGCAGGTCCCCATCAGTCACCCAATCTGTCTGTGTCTTGGTCTTGAACTTGTAGCCTCTGAAACTGTGAGAAATCACCATCTTGTCTAAGACCCCAGTCTCTGGTATTCTGTTATAACCATGGAGTGAAACAGAACCCTAAATGTATGCCCTTTATGGGAGTACTAATGCAGTGATGGGCTTAACTAGGGACTGCTTTAGCTTTTCTACCAGGATACGGAATTCTTGGAATTCTGGTTGACAGCTCAAGTAAACAGTTGTAGTTATAGGGCTTCAGTTCCAGAACACACACTCAAGAAGCATTTGTGCTTTGTGATGGAGAAGCTCTACCAGGAACACACTTATATTAGCAAAAGGGGCAGGGCTATATCTGTTTTATGCAAATGAGATTTTCAGTCTGCGCAGTTCTGATTGGTGGAAAGTTTGTCAAAGGATGTTCACATTTCTTTTTTTTTTTTTTTTTTTTTTGAGACTAGGTGTCGCTATTTTTGCCTGTGGAACCGCAGGCTCTCGTTGCCCGGGGTACCACGGACTCAAGCCATCCCCAGCCTCAGCTTCCCAGGTAGCTGGGATTACAGGCGTGTGCCACCACGCCCAGCTGTTTTTTTTTTTGGAACCAGGTCTCACTACGGGCCCCAGGCGGGACTC
>PVHY01028937.1:0-14753 GCA_004024945.1 Uropsilus gracilis | reverse complement strand
GGGTTCTCTTCTAGCTCTGGGAGGTGTTGGACAGATCCTTTAGGTGCAGTGGTGGATGGTGAGTCAGTGGGAGTTGCCTTTTTCTGTGGGGAATCTTTCCCCTCGGGGAGGCTGGCAGGGCCTTGGTTAGCAGCAGAGTCTTCACCAGCAGGAGCAGATACCTGAAATTAGAACATATTCAAGTACATGACTGTCCCCCTCTGACATCCCTGTCATACCTGTCACCAGATTAAGCTCTTCTGTGCCTTCCTGACTGGAGTGTTTCAAAGGGAGAGCAGTTGGAGGGATGGGCTTCTGCATAAAGCGTTAAAAAGTAAACTGACCAGGGCCAGGGGGACCAAGACCTGCAGGAGCCTGATGGCAAGTCCAGTAAACTCAGATCTCCCCAGGGAGTTGTTCCCCACTTCCAGCAGGGCAGCAGCAGTCACTCTTTCTTGGCTTATTTACTTCCAGGCCAAGCACGGCACCTCCATTCAGGTCCTAATGATAGCTTTCCAGTGATCTGAATGAGGGAGCATTTGTAATCCCACTCATAGGTGACTCCAACAAACCTCAGAGGGGCAGCATGTACCCATAGCCACACCATTTGTGGATGGCAGAACAGGGCTGTAACCGGGCGGCCGAACTTCATTACCCTCTCCCTACACATGGCTGCCTCACAGTAAGTACTGAATACTTACTTCTGGAAAGAAAAAAATACATCTGTGAAAACCACAAAGTCAACAGTTCTGCATAACGGTGTTGATGAGATTGAATGTAATGTCAGGGCCTAAGTCACTCAAACTAGTAAGTTTCTGGCTCAGAAGGGTTTAACTTATTTTCCAGGACAACACAACCTCGGTGATCTTTCACCAGCAACCTAAGGGTGAGGGTTAGGGCAACAGGAGTGAAGTGGTAATCATGAATTTTAGACAAATAAATGGAGATTTGAGTTAGGGGCAGCTGAAATTAAGATGAATCTTTAGTTTTCTTCACAAGAAGACAAACAATATATTTTTATTTATAATTTTTATAATAGAATTTTTATAAAATTACCTGTGATTCAAAGAATTTACAAGTTGCATAGACTAATATTCCATACATCTTTTGTATCTCTGAACCTTTGCAAAGACCAACAGGCTGAAAAAAAAAAAAAAAAAAGGAGACAAAACTAGGATGTGATGTCAGTATAATTATAATGATCAAAATGCTAGTCAATTTGCTTTCTGCTTATGTATACATATAACAAGACATATAACAACATTTTATTATCCTACTTAGTAACAAGCAGGTTATGTACCAACCTCCTCTAGATCATCCTTACCAAATAACTACGCTATTAGTATAAACTTCCTCCAGTGATGGAAAACTCATCTTTTCCCGAGTAACAAATGTGATTATCTGAAAATTCTTTGAATTGAATGGAAATCTATGTCTATACAACTTCTAACTCTTGGCATCATTTCTATCACAGCACGTTCAGTTATGTAAAATGACTTTGTACTCTTTCCCCAAGCTTCTTGGTACATGAAAGAGTAAAAATAAGCCCAAGATTCAGGACAGGGAGAAGAGTGAAAGAATAACCCACCCTTCTCTCATAGTAGGCCTTAAACTCTACATCAGACTTGAGGTATAAGAGAGAAATACTTTGAATTAAACATGAGATAGGGTTTTGATTTAGAATCAACTGAACAGAGTTGTTTCATGAAATATCTGAAAATCAACATTAGTTACCTAGGTGAAATCAGTCTTCCTGAAAATGACCAGAAAATCCAAGAGATCATTGCCAGGAGAAAAAGAGAGATTCCACATATTACGGTGACCATGTTTTCTAAATTCATCCTTGAGTGAATTGAGAATATTCAATTGCATGCTTACAAGAGAAGCAAAATTATTCCATTTTCAGATAACGCAATTCTGTGTATAGAAACACTAAGGAATTCACTAGAATTTATTAGCCACCAAGACTAATACATGATTTCAGCAAGTTTATGGGATTTAAGGTCAGTATACAGAAAGCAACTGTATTTCTATACATTTGCAATAAGAAATCCAAAAATGAATTTAAGAAGGAATTTCCACAACATTGATATCATAAGATGAAAATATTTAGGCATACAAGAACTTAAAACTTTGTACAAAGAAATTTCTGAACATATCACTGAAAGAAATTAAATTGCACATGCTTGTATTGGTAAGGCTTGATAAAATTCCAGTATTTCTCACACTGATCTACAGATTTAATATACTTCTATGAAATTTCCAACTGCCCTTTAAAGAATTAAATTGCTAAGTTGATTCCAATATTATGCAAAGCCAAAGGAACAACTATAGAAGAATATTTGAAGTATTTTACACAAATTCATGATGCCAATACCATTCCCACCAGGTATGTTTCAGATGGTTTAAAGGCACCTTTCTCATCTTGATGCTTTCTCTTAATAAAGACTGGTTTTGACTTTTTCCTTCTTACAGAGTACTCCAGGGAAGAGACGCAGCCAAAATTATTCAAAGTATAATTGGATTTGTTCAGCTAATGGCAATCATTGAGAAGAAACATCTGCACTTCACAGTCTACTGTGATCATTTTTAAAAGGACATCTGTTTGCTGATGTGGTGAACTTATAAGCAAATAGAACCTTTTAAGTGCAAATGGGTCAGCACATTCTATTTAACTAGGCAATTATCCTGACATGAGGTACATGTACCTCATGAGTGTTGTCCACTAAAAAAAAAAGCATGCTCAATAATATATCTCATTGGGAACACAAATCTTAAATTATGCAGAAATACAGAGACACTCACCTCTGAGTTCTGAGACTGATGTGTGCAGCTGCTGGCCTGGGATTTGGTACAAGGTGCCTCTTTGATTAAGTATTCCACAAAGTAGGAAAATAAAGATGTCCACTGTATAGACAACAATTGAGAAATAAAAATCAGACCTTCCATGTGGGGAAATGATGACTTGACAGAATGACATTTACGGGATCAGATATCCCCAAGTCCTAATTAACCCAGGTATCCCGGTGACTCCACCATGATCAAAGCATCAGATTCTGGTACTTAGAACGCACTTCCCTTCTTAGGGATCAAAATGGGCTCTAAATACTTTCACTTGCATGGTCTTACTTTTCCTTAGATAAATTCAGTTTTTGAATAGTTTTCCTCACTGAGATAGACAGCAACAGAGTGCAAATACAATGGAACCCCCACATCGCTAACTCAAAAATTCAACATCTATTCTTGGCCTTCACATGACAGAAGTCAAAGGTCATGTTCACTCAGATCTGAAATTCAGTGAACAGTGGTCCTGAGGAGACACCCAGGGACTGTAAGTACATTTCCCTTCTTGCCTGAGGCAAATGGGACCAAAGGAGTCCCACACTCCTGTGGGATATAGGAGATTATGAAACACTGAAACAAGCAGCAGATGCGTCAGCCAGACCCAGGAAGTTCTCAGGCAGGCGCTGCTCAGAAAGTGAGACTGGTTGCTCAGAAAGCGGCATGGCAGCATGCTTCTGCTGAGGTTCCAGGGCCACCTCAAGAGACTGTTGTGGGGTGTGATGGCCACAGGCATCAGTCTCACCTCACTATAAGCCCTCGTGACCTTCACCAGAGCATACTGCTTGGAGGTGCTCTCACTGTTGTATTGTGCAAGAGATGCAGTGACAGCTTGCAAAATCTCGGGACTTGATAAGTCACTAGGGCCGAGGCACTCAGAGCATATCTGTCGAATACTTCTTGTAGGAACTGTTGATGCCAAAGAGAGCACTTCAGCGATTAAACTCCTTAGTAATTTTCAATCCTACATTCCTACAGCCACAACAGAGACAGAGTTTGGAGGAATAAAAACATAGTTAATACTGAGTTTTAGCAAGAAGGGGTGGTAAAGGCATTTTCTGAACAGAAAACTGTCAGCAGTTTTACAATGAGAATGTGTCACTTCATAATTAAAGAAAAATCAAAGTGAATTTTCTCCTACTCATACATTTTTTATGAATGTAATAGTATATTGTTCAAAATGCATGATATATGTGTGTATATTGATATAAAGAACATTGTTCTATAGGTTCTGTAGCTTTCACAAGCATTGCCTCTGTAAGGGCATCTGGGTGTATTCAACTTTCATTCTCTCATGTTTTTCACCTCTTTGTCCTTAACATCAAGCATAATATTTAATGCATGGTAATGTATGTTTGGTAAATATTTGTTGAGTGAATGTAGGAATAACCTAATAGAGTGGGAGCAAGAATGTGTTTGGTAAGAAAATGTAAGTGCATCAGAAAACAAAAACTGAATAAGTCACTGTGTTACTGCATATGATTATCACAATGGTGGTACACACAAAATGTCTGATTGGAAGGAAGGGAAGGGTGGCATCCAGTGAGAAAGTTGACCAGCCTGAATTTTATTCAAAAACATTTTTCAGACAAATATTTTTAATACAATTTAGAGAATTGTTTCAGTCTTTTGTGTGTTTATTGTGGAGTAATTTGGGGACTAGTGGACATGATAGGGAAGTTACTTACAGCTTATCACTCTTGGCACCATTCCCAGGGTCACTTCTGACCTGCTATTTAAATGTTAGCTCTGATTAATTGTTATTCTCTAACTAAAACTACACAGTTCCATAGTAATACCCAGACAACTTAAACAGTAAAATATCTGACTCTGTTGCTTTGTCTCTCCAGGAAATCATCAGCACACTTATCACAGACAACTCCTAAGAAATGCAGGTCCCACCCGCATTAAGAAATCAGAACCTGTACTTGAAGGAGATCAACCAGAGCCATTGCATGCATGTAATCATTTGATGAGTGGGCATTTCCTACATCCCAGGTCCTGGATGCTGCTTTTCTAGCAGACCCAGAATGCATGCACATACAGATTTTAACATTTTATGAGTTTCAACCTCACCTTAGGGCATTTGTTATTTTTTCTTCAGGCATCATAATGGATCTTACATGTTTGGAATAAGGGAGGGTGCTAGCAGGCAGTGAGAAGAGATAGGAGGTTTCATGACACATGGCTTAAGATGACCCGTGAAGGCAGTGCATGGTTTGAGGAGCTGCAGGAACAGTCAGGCTAAAGTTTCACAAGGATATAGGAGGGAAGAACACCTGTCCTTTCTGAACAGAGAACATGGTGGGGGAAGTAGCTTGGTCAATGGTCCTCACAGTGGATATGAGTCCAAGATACAGGGAGACATCCTCTGCAGAGGGACCTGCATGAGCAAGATACACAGACTGGAAGGTTTAAGATGTAAGTGTAAACTATGTATAAGATATGTTCAGAAAACAGGGAGGCATTCACTGGGTAGAGGACAGAGAGGTGCCGTGAGAGAAGATATCTGCCGACATGGTGATAATGTTCTCTGGCACTTTGTGTACAAATGATGATACTTGTAGCAGACCAGAGAGTTAGAAATTACACAGTACCCAATGGTAGGTGATTGTGAAAGTGGGAAGTACAAGTATTGGATAGGTTGGGAACAAGGAATGACTAGACAGTAAGGAAAGAGAAACTCCTCTACCCATGGATATTGTCCTGTTTAAAGACTTTTTATCTATCCTTTATTTAAAGGAACAAAATCAGAACAATCTCTTACCTGGGCGAAGAGTACAGTTATAAGAAACTGTATAGAGAATTCTTCCTGACTTGTGCACGTAAAATAATGCTTTGCATTGACCATAAACCTGGAAACAACACATACCTTTATGGTATCTAGACAGAGTTTAAGACTTAAAAAAAAGACAAAAATTGAACATTTTAGTTTTGAGTTCTGAAAAGTTACTGCCTCTGACCATAAGAAACCACCAGGTGACTGTCAAGCGGTTTAACCTACACCTGGTAACCTACACCAGGGACACAGCCAGACTGTATTTCTTAGACTCCTTCCTGGCTCCAAATGACTCAGCACATCTGAGTCTAACAGGGGATTCTGAGCAGAAGGAGCTGTAACCACAGCCATGTGGACTCCTCCGGCATCTGTCCTCCTCTCCCATGTTGGTCCTCTCGCCAAGGCTGAGGCAGGTATGCATGGTGACACCAGGATCCTTCAATAGAAGGGTGCAGTGCCACAGCCACAAACCAAGTGAAAACCATTTCTTGATTAGGCATTTAAGGTTTGGAATTTTACATGAATAAGAATCAAACTTCTCTCATGTTGGAATCAATATACACCTTTGGGTCTGTTGTTTAGTCTATTGTCACAGCTAGTTCCTCCTTAACAAGAATAAAATTTCCAGCAGAGTAAATAACAAACTCACTTTTCAAATCAGGAAGGTGCAGTCTAATTTGTGTGAATAATTAGAAAAGACATCTTGACCCTAGTGCTGCCTTCTTAACATGATCCTGATCAAGTTGTGAGCTGCTAGTGATTAATGGAAGTAATACCAGCATGATGAGAATAGTGAAAACTGACTTTTATGTATAAGCCTCTTCCACGGTCATCATTAAAAGGATTAATTCTGAATCATTTAGATTACTTGATTCAGAGAAATCCTTCCACTGCCTTCTGGAGAGCAGTCACACTCTGGATTCTCACTCCCCAGCAGCAAATCTCATCAGTGTTACTGAAGCCAAACTAAAAGAAACACAAAAGCTTTCACTCCTGCACGCCTACAGTTTCCTAACATGCTGGGGCACTTCACTTCAGACCTTAATGCACAGGTTGGAACCCTGACTTAACATCTACAGCAAAGTCCTGGATGTAGAAAATAATTTCGGCCAACTTTCCAATAATGTGCTTCATAACCCCAAGGGGACTCTCAGAAACACCTCCAAGCTTTATTCTGCTTATAGAATGGGACTAATCACAAAGCACTATTCAAAGATTTAAAAAGGGGGCATTTAAAAGATGATACAACTGAAAGCCGTCACCCCATAACAGAGGACACCACTTTTCTCCCCTGCAACCCTGGAACATGAGCACTTACTGATTCATACTCAAACCTCACTGCACAGTCCTTCCATGACTTCCTGCTGAGCACGTGACAGTCAGTCTCTAACACGTCCAAGGTGAGGTAGTACATCGCTGCCGGTCCATCCTGCAGGCAAAGGTGGAGAAAGGAACCCCATCCCACATGAGCAGTAACTCCTATGAACTGGTCCTCCAAATCTCTGTTTCATGGCAGAGTCAAGCCTAAGATGCTTGTGAAGACACTTATCATGTCTGGAATACTAGACAAGGTGACAATCAATTGTGTTTCTTGTGACAGAAGAGCATTGCAGGCACCCTGACAAACAATAGCAGAGCTTCTCAGCAGCTTCCAGTTTGTAAGGCAATGGCAGCATATGTCTCTGGCTCCCCAGTAAGCCCAGGAACACCCAGACACAGGGGTCCATCACTTACCTGTCTGTGCTCCCAGACATCGCTCACTCGGTTGAGGCTAAGCACATAACCGTCCTTGCGGTCCCTATTGATGTCTTCCAGAGCGAAACCAGCAAATGACTGCACATCTGAGTCATTGCAGTCACGGGAATGTAAAGGTGATGGTTGGAGGACTTGCTGAGGTGGAGATCTAGCACCAGCACACACAGCCAGGGTGCAGAGCGCGAGAGGCAGGAACAGACCCATTCTGTGAGGAGCAGAACACATCATAAATCAGTACAGGCAGCTCTAGGCACAAGCTATTTATAAGGCTCTCAAAGATCATGCCAAACAGATTTGTGATTACAATCTGACCTGTTGACCAGAGCTTAAATCTAAATTTGATACTTTGGATGGTGTTTGCCAATATTTCTAACCTTAGATCTCTCCATCCCTCATACCTAGCCATCTGTGTGTGCACTTGTGCAAACAAAGTTAAGTTTCCCAATGTTGCCCATAAACTCAAGATAATACCTGTATCAGGTATCCTACTTGGTCATATCTGGATTCTGGTTGGTGTCCAGGGTTTCTCCTGAATCAAGCAGAATATGCAGGATTCTCACTTCCCACTTTCTCGAGGTTCTCCCTGCAACTGATGTTTCAGCCACATCAGAGTTGTCTCAGGCTTAGAGCCTGGAATCCTGGTGCCTGCCACAGGTAACACGTGCATTCAGATTTCCTGCCTGATCCCCATCACTGCTCTTGTTATTCAGGAAAGAAAGGGTTACACCCTCAGTGATCAACATCAGTGTAGGGTAATTGAATTGATCAGCCTTTTTCTTCCATTAATCTGCATGACCAGCGCCTCTGGTATTGAGTCCTCCTCAAGTTTGTATGCCTGGGACCAGTGGGTGTTGGCATGTATGAGTGGGCACAGCTGGGCTTGGGGGGAAAGGATAAAAGGATGGTGTCACACTGGGGTGGGAGAGCATGAGAGAGGGGGCAGGAGCGAACATCAGCAAGAGACCCCAGAGAACAACTGTAATGTTTCCTATCGGGCTGGAGCTAGCTTGCCTCCCAGCATCCCTGCTCCAGTTGCCCAGCTTTTCCTGCTTGCCATACAATTGACCCAGCCTCTCTGCTTGGTGTGCTTGTTTCCTGAGGGCATTAAAACCAGTAAAATTGAGCAATGGCTCTGGGACTCTCACAGTCAGTCTGCTAGAGCCAATAAAGCACCTACCCATATCTGATATGCTTGTACTACTACAATTGGCATCATGAACATGATGGTTGCACTACTACCCCCAAACACAGATTTGGAATTGCTGCACTTGGAGATGAGCAAGGTTCATTCTCTGTGAGGTTTTTTTTTCATAATAAACTAGTCAAAAGGGCATTTTGACTGGAAGTGAAGATATTCCAAATAAATTGGAAGAGATGAGTCTCTGCACTGGTCCAAAAATCCATGGCAGGATTGGTAATATGGCAGTGATCACAACAAAAGCAAGATTTAATCTTTCCTGTTTATTCACCACTTCCATATTTATTTTAAATATAATGATTTCTGATACTAGTTACATGTTACGGCTGCTGCAATTAAATTGTGATAGAGGCCGGGCATGGTGACGCATGCCTGTAGGTGGCAGCCTAGGAAGCCACTGCCCGGGCCAGGAATTGTGGTTCAAGTCCTGCCGGGGGGCACATAGTCAGAACTAGTCCCCCCCAAAATGACTGGGTGTGGTGGCGTGCACCTGTAATCTCAGCTACCTGGGAAGCTGAGGCTGGGGATTGCTTGAGTCTGTGGTACCCCGGGTAACAAGAGCCTGCAGTTCCACGGGCAAAAATAGTGAGACCTAGTCTCAAAAAAAAATTGTGATAGAATTTAAATTCAAAAGTTGTGGAAAATAATCTTTTTTCTCACTTTAATAGCTACTCTTGCAAACTATCACCATAAATGACTGGTGACAGTTGACTTAAAGATAAATTAGTAAATTACCCTTAAGTGTCATTTAGTAAATCCAGGCAGCACATTCCTAGGTGAGAAATTTGAGGTTGGAAAGGTAGTGTGCCGTAACAAAAATCACAAATCAGTTATTTACTGAACCATGTAACAATCTGCTAATGTACTACTTCGTTTATCAAAATGAGCTTTTTACCTAACTATAGAAAAAGTTATTACACACTTATAATTATTTCACATTGTTGTATACCCTGAGGTTCTCCCACCACCTTGCTGTCATCTTAATCTCTTGTGCTAATCCCTCCTAATTTCACCCTCCCCCCCACCCTTCCTGTATGCTTTAGTTCAACTGTCAATTTGTTAGTTTTAACTTTTTTTAATTTTTCCTTGTTTTTTTACATTATTGTATACCCTGAGGTTCTCCCACCACCTTATTACCTAAGAACTGTCATCTTAATTATTCTCTTGTGCTTATCCCTTCCCCTCTTTCACCCTCCCTCCACCTTCCTTGTATTATGCTTTAGTTCTGTTGTCTGTTTTAAATTTTTCTTGTCCTGTTGTTTGTTTGCTTTCCGTATGTGCCACATAAGGTTAGATCATTCAGTATTTCTCTTTTCCTTTCTGGTTTATTTCTGCTGTCATAATTGCTTCTAGGCCCATCCATGTTATCACAAATACATCAAATTTATCTTTTTTGATTGATGAATAATATGCCATTGTGTACATATACCACAGCTTTCTGATCCATTTGTCTGTTTCCATAACCTGGCTATGTAAATAGTGCTGCAATAAACATACAAGTGTTTTTTGAATTAGTATTTTGGTGTCCTTTAAGTAAATTCCCAGAAGTGGAATTACTAGGTCAAATGGTAGTTCCATTTTCAGTAGTTTGAAGGTCCTCCACTCTGCTTTCCATAGTGGTTGAGCCAGTTTGCATTCCCACCAACAGTGTAAAAGTGTTCCTTTTTTTCCACTAACACTTGTTTTTCCATTGACACTAACACTTGCTGTTGCCGCCCCCCCTCCTTTTTTGATATATGGGCCATTGTTACTGGTGTAAGGTGGTTTTGATTTGCTTTTTCTCATTGTGGTTTTGATTTGCTTTTTACTGATTCAGTGATTTTGAGCATTTTTTCACATGCCAATTGACCATTTTTTAAAAATAATATATATATATTTTATTGTATAAGTTTTGTTTCCATTTGCCTTTTGATGTTCCTTCCCCCTCCCCATCCCCACCCCCCTGGTCTCTCCAGCTCTTCTTTCACTGCCTTTTATTGTTTAATTTTTAGTCCCTTGGGTTCTTCCTCTTCTTTCCTGTAGCAGTGTCCTTTTGTCCGGTGTGGACGTGGTTTCCTGGGACACAGTGACCTGTGCTTAGTTTTCCAAGTGTCTTTTTGCTGCTGGCCACCAGTTCACACGATTGTGTTCTTTCAGTGCCTCCTCCTTCTTTCTGGTTAGCTGCTCCAGCCCATCTTCTGTCATACTTTGCTCCTTCTTCATTTTGTGGTTCTGGTTGCTGGTGCTGGGAACATTTCTCCCGGCCAAAGTTTGTGCACCCATTTTTTTGATCGAGATAGGCCCTGGCAGATGGTTGGTTCGGTTTGTAGTGGGGCCACTGCCGGTCTCTGTGACTTTCCTCACCACCTAAAGTGGGAGGGTCCTTGATCATGCTGAAAGCATCTCTGAATGGGAAAATCCATTCCCATTGTTGTAGATCACAGTGGTTGTATTTCTGAAGCAGTTCATCTATCTCTATAATCAGTCTTACTGGTCCTATGTCCCATGGATCTGCCATGTTAATTGTTTTGGAATACTTCTTTGTTTTTCACCTCTGTATTTGTATGCAACTGCCGTTGAGTAACTGATTTAGTTGCTTCTGATGAGGGTTGACTGGATTTGGAGGAGACCAGAGGGAATGACCCCTACCACCCACTATTGCCCCCGCCAGCGTCCCTCTTCACCCCGCTGGGGGAGGGGGGGGATTCAGTGCCTGGCAGCATGGCTGAACTGGGTGTGTGGGCGGGGCTCCCAGCTGCTCCCTGCCACCCTAGCAGGTGGCAGGACCCCCCTACCTTGCATTCCCCAAACCTCGAAAGGAGGGTGGCAAGCTGGATGGCAGGGAGCTTTGGTGCCTGGCGCATGGCTGAACCGGACGTGTGGGCAGAGCTCCTTTTGGCCATTTGTATTTCCTCTTTGAAGAAGTGTCTTTTTAGTTTTTCTCCCCATTTTTTGACTGGGTATTTGCCTGTGTGTGTGTGTGTGCGCGCGCGCGTGTGCACACGCTCACATTCTTTGTGTATCTTTGATACCAGGCACTTTATGGAGAGCAAAATTTTTTCCCACTCTGTTGGGTGTCTCTTTTTATTATTGTTTCTTTTGCTGTAAGATTTTTAATTTGAAATAATCCCAGCTGTTTATACTTTCCTTTGTTTTCTTTGCTTGTATTGATATGCACTGAAAGATGTTTCTGAGGCATAGGTCATAGTGTTTTGCTCATGTCTTTTATACATTTTAAAGTTTCAGGTCTTATGTCCATCTTTTATCCGTTTTGAGTTGGTTTTTGTGTCTGGTGTGAGAAAATAGTCTAGATTCATTTTTTTACAGATAGCAGTCCAGTTTTCCTGGCACCATTTATTGAAGAGACTATTCTTGTTCCAATGTATGTTTCTTGTCCCTTTGTCATAAATTAGTCGATCATACATGTGTGCCTTTACTTTTGGGTTTTAAGTTCTGTTCCATTGGTCTTGTCACAACAAACACTGAAACAATAGCCTATTTGTAGCTATTTAATTACCAAGTAATGTACTTGGAAAGTTACATAGCTACTTTAAGTCTCAGTATCTAGATCTGTCAAATGGGTTTATCAAATCACAATACCCGCTTCACTGGAAATTCTGCCCACAGATGGGCTAGACCCACATGTGGCACCGAGTGGTAACTATCTTACAACTATAATCATGATAGTTTGAAATTCAACAAATGTTATTGAGCAACTCCAAAATGCTAGGTATTGTTAGGTTTTCTGGAATCAGGGGGCAATGATCTAATTGAATTAATAATCTACAGCTTCTAACTAACTCCAGATACAAATCACTTAATTTCAAACCCAAACCTGAGCTCCTTAGAGCTGGGCATTAGGCCTTGTTTTTATCCAGTAGGAAAGTGGTATGGAAATTCTATGTTCAAATTCTGCACAACAAAGAGTTAGCTTCAGTCAGTGAGCAAACAAACACGCAAAGGGCTTACACTTTGAACGGTAGGAAGTTGGAAGGATGATACCAAGGGATGGGAAGAGGAACAAGCTGTGGGTCCTGAGGAATCACACCCTGTGTGCACAGTGGTCATTACTTGAGCTAAAAATCTAAGACTGGACTCCAAGAACTGTGGTGATTACTCCTGAAGGGAGAAGTCAAATAGTGTACAGAAATTAACAATGATGTAAGAAAGTAAATATATACACACTAAAAAGAAAAGCAGAACTGTGATAAACAATGAAAATGGATTAAATGATGACTGACCCTAATGGGAGAGTAAAGCAGAATAACATGTTGTGATTCTATCCTTTGCTGCACATGGCATCTGCTTTCTGAAGCACGAGTTTCCCACCTATGAGATCAGGTTTAGAAGTATATACTGCATGAGAATTTTTTGAAACTAGGCCCAGATTGTGCTAGATAAGATCAGTGACTGGCCTGCGAAGCTGCCTGTGGGCATTGCAGGGACAATGGGTGGAGGGCACTTTACCACCCACCTCTAGGACCCCAGGGGAGTTCAGGTTGCAGGCAACAGCCAGCAATGATGGCAGCAGTGCTTTCCTTATCATGCCACCCTGGGGCAGGCAGCATTCAGAGCTGCAGAGGGGACTATAGGCCCCATGGGACTAGTGCAAATGCTGGGCTTCCAGTGGCAGCCTGGGGATACCTGGGGATCTGAAGCCTGGATCATAGCACAGATATGAGGTATGAGCTGATAGGTAAATGGATCAATTAGCCATAGGATTGAAAATGATCCAATCAGACTTGCAGGTGGGGGAAACCAATATAAGGATAGGAGGCAAGGCAGGGGCTATCTTGGAGCTCTGAGCAGCTCAGATTCTCTAGTCCTAAACTCTGAAGGGAAAGAAGCAACTGATCCCCAAAGAAAGGACAGAAGCTGAATAGCTTCTCAAAGAAACCAAATTGCATCACAGAGTCCGCTCAGCTATACCTGTCTCTGGCCTTTCTCTGACAGTACACAAAGGAGCACCAACCACCATGAGCCTGGTCTCTCGAAGAGCTGTTTGTTATCGATGTGGAACAACAACTTACAAAAAACTGTTAAGGTGGTGTTTCTGCACTGCTGCCTCCTGGTGACCAAAACTACTGGCCAAGGTTGACCAGCACCATTGATGTGTGACTGGCACATTGTGTCTGGGTCACCTGTGAGAACTGTTAACAACTCCCAACCATCTGGCACCAACTCCCGGTGCTGCTGATCCAGTTTCCAGTGCTCTCCATCCCAACCTTTGAATGCAGTCTAACTTTGCTTAAGCCTTTTTAACTGTGTGGTTGAGCTTTCCACTGGTAAAAATGGTTTTTGAATCCCCAGTCACTAGTGTGTCTTTCGCAATGTCTGTTTTCATATTTGATAGTAAGTATATGTTTTGTCTTCTTTTATTTGTGAAGTATATATTGATGAGTGTTATGTTTTCTGATGTGTTCTTCCTTTAATCATTATACACTGTGCATCCCTACTCCTAGAAGGTAAATTATTAATAAAAGTTTAATGGTATGTTTATCATTGCCTAATGTAAACTTAATATTTTTATGAGAAAAATAAAATTTTAGCATTCATCAAATAGCCTGCTATCCATCTTAATTGTGTAATAAAAAAGTGATAAATTGATACAATCTAACAATAGCTATAAAGTGGGAAAGGAAACAAAAAGATGAACAGATCCAAGTGGCCCTTACATTAATTATAAAATGACTAATTTTAAATATACACCTTCAATTTGAAAAGATTTAAGAACTCTAATGAAATTTTATATGGCCTCATGCTATTTTAGACATGAATAAAAGACATAAGCCAAACTGATGCCTACTACGTAATACATGACAAATAGTTTTTATATTCTGGATGTGAATGATGCCTATGTGTTCTTTTGCCTTTGCCATGGGAGATATACGACACTTAACAGATTCTTACTTTGGTGAGCAACAGAGTTTCTGAGATGAGTCTTGGTCTGCATGGCAGCTCTAGCTATGGGGCTTAATCAAATTGACTTTGTGGCAGGCAGGGTGTGTTTGAAAGGAAACCATGGTGAGTTAATCAGAAGCAAGAATATCAAGACAGAACTTTATTTTGCCCAGCAACAGAGAGATGAGATGACATTCTTCTCTAAATTCTGTCCCATCTTCTTGTCTTTCCACTCAGGGTTGTGGGAAGCGGGTGTTGGGGCTACTGTGCCTACTGTGGAGACTCTACCGCACTGCCAGGAGCTGGTCTAGTCCTGGCCTC
>PVHY01028936.1:0-14754 GCA_004024945.1 Uropsilus gracilis | reverse complement strand
GGTCTCACCCCCTGGGCAAAGAGAGCTCATGTTCAGCGTCCACCTCAGCATCCCCAGAGGTCACGGCGCTCGAGGTGAGTCCCTCACTGGGCTTTGGGCCCCTCATCTCCTCTTCTTGATGAGGTCATCTTCCACGCATGTCTGCCCACCGCCCACCCTCCACCTTTATTTTAGCTCGTAGCTGGTGCTCTTCGCCTCAGCCTCCCCCAGCTGACTAGACTCGGCCTGCATTTGCAGACTGCAGGTCAGCAGCTGCCAAGAGCGATGCGCCGCGATCCAGCTCACGGATGGCCGCCTGGCCAGCTGTCAGTTTGCTGAATGGCCCGTTCTCCCGGCGGCGGGGAGACCTCCTTCCTACTCTGCCCCCAGATCCTCATTGCACTTCAAACCTGAAATCTTTACTCGGCAGTTCCAGGCAGGGACGAAGGCACGAGTGGACATGGGAGAGTTTTTTTTTAATTTCTCAGTATTTGTTAAATTGGTTTTTGCTTGTTTTGTAGCAAATTGGTAGTAAAGGTTTTTCCTTTCATCCTATTTTGGCTCTCAGCTTGCTGATCATTCTGGATTTGTTTGGGGGCAACGAACTAGCTACAATTTCCCCAAACAAACAGGTAGCAGTTCACCCCTCCATGTGGAAAAATAGGTGCAATGTAAAATCTTTTTGTTATATCTCTTTTGTGATTTCCGTTATGACTTTTTCTACCCATGAGTTTATGACTCACCTGGCAAACTCTCAGTGACCCACTGTATGTGCATTTACAAGTCATCTTGTTGCTTTTGAATTTTGTCCTGTAAGACAGATCTTGTCCTGTAATAGGATGTTGGTTTTTGAGTGATTCCCTGAGATTTGTTCGTAGTCAGGAATGCACTAATGGAATTAAAACGCTCCAAGTTTGTTTCAAAAGAGAATATATATTCTTAGGTTGGTTTTAGGGATCTAATTTGATCTACTAAATCAGGCTTACTGATAGTGTCACATCTTTTTTTTTGCCTTTTACACCAGTTGTGAGAAAAATGGGTTAAAATTTCCTATAAATATTATACATCTGCCAATTTCTTCCGGTGTCCCTGACAATTCCTGCTTTATAAATTTTTAGGCTGTATACACATTTAGAGTGATATTTTCCTGGGAAAACACTCTTTATTATTATTTTTTAATTTTATTTATTTTTTATTTATTCTTTTTATTATTATTATTTTATTATTATGAAGTAACACTCTTCATACCTATGAAGACTTTTAGTTTAGAATCTATTTTTTCTAATATTGATATAGCTATTGGTAAGAACTCTTTTGATATATCTTCCTCCATCCTTTTATTTTGTAGTTAGTTAGCATCAGTAAATAGTTATTGGGATACCTCCCCCTCCCTCCAACCACTCAGAACCCTCTCTCTTTGTTATTTGTTAAGTCCATGAGTCTCTTTCTCGCCTGTGGCCCTGCGCTTTCTCTGGGTGAGGGACTGTGTTCTTGGGACACGGCACACCGTGCTGGTAGGTTTCAGTCTCATCCTTGCTCTGGGCAGCCCGTCTGTGCTTATTTCCGCTCTATCAATGTCTTCCCATGTTGGTTGTCTTTCCTCTCTGTTCTCTGTGCTGTTCTGCTGCTTCTTCGCCTTCTAGTCCTGGCGTCTGGTTCAGGGGGCTCGCCCCAGTCATTGTCGGTGAAGGAGTTTCTCCGTGGGTACAGGCGTCTGTGAATGGTCATCGGAGATCATCGTCTCCTCTCCCTTCATGTGCTACTTTGCTCTGAGGCCAATGCCCTGACTCTGTGGCCTTCCTCCCCCACTGTATGGCGAGGGGCACCTTGCTGTCTTAGATGGCGTCTCGGAAATGGGATTTTAGCTCATCCAGTCCCGGTGGGCGTGTAGGTGTGAATCTATGAGTTTGTCCATAGAGCAGTTGCATCTGGTTCTCTAGCTATTCCATCTCTTGTGTCCTTCTCTGATGTGTGGGTTGGATGTTTACCTGGTCCCTCACCCATTCTAAGACAATGTTTATATTATTTGTACTCTTCTAACTAGAGGGAGAGTGAAATAGAAGGGGTGTCTACACCTCTCCCCCACAACCCTTACCCTTGCCCTGTTGTGGCCCATGCATGACCAGAAAAGGAACGGGGCCTGGATGACCACACAGGTGCTGCCTCAAACGCCCCCAGGGATGGGGAGGTGACTGTGTCATGCTGTGACCCTCTGGGCATGCAGACAACTGTGCCATGCAGTTATCCACTGGTGGACGGAGCTATGACCCCTGCCTGGACCCCCCACTCAGGCTCACCGGTGGAGGGGTCCATACCAGGGTTCTGCATGCCTTTGCCCCCGCCAGGAAGGAGTCCCGACAGCTGAGGTCCCTGGGCTGCCCACTGGTGGAGACCATCCTTTTATTTTTAAACCTCCTGTAGATTTATGTTGTTGGTGTGTATAAGAATGGGTTAACAAGCTGGATGTGGTGGCATGCACCTGTAATCCAAGCGCTGGGAGGCTGAAGCCAGGGATCGCTTGAGTTCCTGGGTTCAAGACTACCCTGGGTAACATAGGGAGACCTGGTCTCAAAAAAGCAGCCAGGCGCAGTGGTGGGCACCTGTAATCACAGCTGCCTGGGAGGCTGAGGGATCGCTTGAGTCCATGGAATCTGGACTACCCTGGGCAACATAGTGAGACCTAGTCTCAAAAAAAAAACCAAACCCAGAATTGGTAACTAGATTTTTTTGTTGTTTATGACAGTCTCTGCCTTAGCTGGCAATAGATCCTTTGCATTTATTGTGTTAGTAAAATATTTTCATTCATTTCTACCATCATATTTTGTGCTTTCTATTGATTTTGACTCTTCCCCTATGCTTTTCAATCTCCATTCGTTTTTCTAGTGGTTTGGTTAATTTATCTTTATTCACCCTTTTCTTTCTACTGATTTGAAATTTATGTGCTTAGGTTCTGCCCTTTATAATTTTATACCCATTATTTACCATTTCCACCCTCCTTCCAAACAATGAGGGGATTTTAGTATACTAGTTGAATTATAGACTCACCCTTATGTGTAATTTAAAATTACACCTTATGTGTAATTTAAAAATGCAAGCTATATTTTAAGCCTTCCAACTCTTTTGTTTACTTTTATAATCTATGCTGTTTACATTTACCAATATGTGCAGACATTTCCTGTTCATTGTTTTCTCTTGCCTCTCTCCTTTCTTCTGGGTTCCAGAGTTTTATTTTTTTCTGAACTACAGAAAGTTAAGAGTTCTTTCAGTAAGTATATATTAGAAGTAAATCCTTTCAGTTATATGAAAAGATCATCTTTTTCTCTCTATAAATGATAGTTGAATAAAGAATTCTAAATTATTATCTTTCATACTTACTATTATTCCATTGTTTTCCAGTCTCCATTGTTGCTATTGAGAAGTCTGCCGTCACTCATACATGATTTGTCTTTTCAGTCCAAATGCTTTTATGATGATCCACTTGTCCATGGTATCAAGTTTTGCTGCAACATGACTAGATGTGGATGTATTTCTGTCTTTCTTGGAACTCATGATGCCTACGTCTGAGACTTATGTCTTTGTTCAAGTCTGGAAAATTCTCAGCTATTATGTCTTAATATTCTACATTTCTCCTTGTGGAATTAACATTTGACATTTGTTGGAGGAATTTTATTCTATCTTTACCTTAATTAACTACTTTTATGCTTTGCCTTTTTTAAAAATTCTGTGCTTCATTCTTGATGTTTTTTTAAAGATTTATATTCTACTTTCCAAATTTCTTCACCTTGTTCTCTTTCTCCTCTTCCTCCTTTTATCTCATCCCCTCTGAGTGTATCTAATTTGCTATTCTACTCTAAACTATGGTCATTTTTCATTTTACATGAGTCTGCATTAATACACTCAATGCCTTATGTTCCTAATAATTTTAAGCATACTTATTTTATAGTGGCTATCTGATAATTCTGCTGACACTCTTTTTATTTAAATTTTTCACTTTGTAATTATCGTACAGTATTGGGTATGTTTGCATGGTTGTATTGTACCCCTTATTCTCCACTCCACCTCCCCTTTGCCCCTCCCCCCTTCTGGTCACTCCAACTTCTCTCACTGCAAGCTGCTGGTTTACGTTTGGCCCCCACTGGTCTTTTTTTTAAAAAATATGGAATGCTTCGCAAATTAGCGGGTCATCCTTGCACAGGGGCCATGCTAATCTCTCTGTATCTTTCCAATTTTAGTATATGTGCTGCCAAAACGAGCATTCTGACATTCTTATTTTGTTGCATGATCTTCACTTGTGGTGGACTAGTCCTCGTATACTTCATTATTTTGAACTGTAGTTCATCTCAAGCCAAGTTTCATCAGTGGGAGTTCCACATGGCTGGACCTGGGAGCGTGCGGTACCCCAGAGTCATTGTTAGTGTAGGCCCAATTTTTATGTTCTGTCAACTTGGGGAGTTTCTGAATTCAAAGCCCTGACAAGTGTGAGGATAGATCAGAGGTTATGAACTCTCAGGGGAAATGACACCTACTGGTCAGGAAAGAGTAGAGTGACATGCTTAAAATATTGAAAGAGAAAAACTACTCCAAGAATATTCTAGCCAACAAAGTCATCCTTCAGGCATGAAGGAAAGATAAAGGCAAAAACAAACATATACCAAAAACCAAAAACTGAAGTTTACCATGACTAGATCTTCCTTACAAGAACTGCTGAAACTCTTCTGCATGACAAAAACAGATGAACTACACACACAACTTTGAGCAAAATAGTCAACAGACAGAACCAGAAAGTTGAAACCCTACCTTCCTCACAAGAGAACATCACATAAAGGTGAAAGGGAAAGAAGCACTAATCATGGATACTTCGATGTTGTAGCTATGGCCCAAATGAAAAAGGACAACAAAACATTAAAGGGGAGATGCTCTACAGGCAAATGAAGACAGGGTGATGACAGCAGGAAACATGTTTCAGCTGGAGCTGGCTTGAGTCAGAGTCACTTGTTTGCATGACTTGTCAACTTCATAGTCAGTGGTCTTGGGTTTGAAGTTGACTAGGGTAAAACGATGTACACCATGAAATTGCACAGTGCTAAAATCTTCACTGCCCCTCCAGCGTACCACGGGAGTCATAAAAATATGTAGAAAAAGCTAATCTAAGCCAGGCTGTGTAAAATTAAACCTGTGTTAAATGAACTAAAAAGTCAGAGTTGGAAGGAAATGATTCCTCTAGTGCTGTGGTGCTTAGCGACAAGGTTTTAAGTTACCCCTGACTTTTTTGCTGGGTTTGAAAGGCTTGCAAATCAGGTTTAGGCATTCAACATCAGCTCCAGTGACCAAAAATCAAAAGGAGTAGGGGGCACCCGGATTTGAACCGGGGACCTCTTGATCTGCAGTCAAATGCTCTACCCCTGAGCTATACCCCCTGCTGCTATGTGGGTGCTAAGTAATACCTTTCACCTGTACACTCATACCTGGCCGTCCTTATAAATTCCTGCCATAGATGTTTGTTCACGCTGGGCCTTCAGGAAGTTGCCAAGCCTGTCCCACTACAAGTTTACTTCCCTGATGCAAACCAGTCACAGATTCCTTCCCTTCACTGCTCCCTGCCCTTTCTGGAAAAGCACTGACACTGCCATTGGTGGCTGAAGGGTCACTGATCTGGATCCTTCACAATGGACACATGAGAACAAGATTCAAGATAACTGGTCTACGCAAGCATATCCAGCTCCTTATTGGTAGAATCGGGATCTGAATCCACTCTTTCTGACTTAGGGTCCAGAACCCTGTGTCTGCACTGATGACTCATCTTCTTGTCGCTATTTTCCATCAGCCAAAGTCACTTGAACAGCGGTACACAGACCTGAGACCACCGCGTTCCAAGAACGCGGCCGAACCTAATCGGATCACCACGTCTGGCCTGGGTGGGTACAGGGGGCCTGCCCCTGGACTGTTCGGGCACTTGTGAGACCCTACAGCTATGACCTGGAGTCAGGAACGAACTCCTCAGGGACAGTGAGCGGTCCCCGCTTCGAGAAACACCTCCCCAGATCTCAGGTGCCGAGCGGGTGGGGCCAGCTTGGATGAAGACCAGGCGCCTCACTCGAATGGCTCGTCTGCCCTTAACCAGTGGTCCTTGACTTCAGGTGCGCCAGCATCACCTGGGGGGCTGGCTCAAGGTTTACATTTAATAGGTTCTCAGGTAACGGTGACGCCAGGGCAGGGCCACACTTGGAGAGCTGGGGTCGGTTCTGCCTCACACAGCTGTCTCCAGAGAGGCCACGCCGCAGGGCGAGACTAACCCCGTGCAGCGATGTCATCCTTGGAAAAAGCGGTCGTTGGTCGAAGAAAACGTCCAAGATGGCCGCCAAGAAACAGCCTGCGGACGCCCTGCGGGCGGGAACGCGTGGCAGGAAACGCGCCGCACCTGGACGCCTGCGGCTGGGACACGTGCGTGCGCGGGCTTTTGCAATGAGAACTTAGGGGAAAACGTGTCTTCAGCTGCCGGACACGCCCCTTCTGCGGGAGAGGCGCAGCTCCCTGGGTAGCCCGGGCCCCTCTCCCCGCCCGGGTTTTTTCCTCATGCATATTCCGGGATAATTGAATAAACGTGTTAAATGTTGCTGCTGCTTTGCTGGGTTTGCGTGGGCGTGGGTTTCTGCCCCTCCGCGTTACTGGTCTCTGTGTTCGGTTCATCGTGTCCATTGGCCGCCTGGGTGTCTGGCAGCCCGCTGGCTTCTCCGGGCTGCCCTGGGTCGAAGCTTCCTGCCAGTTTTTGGTTTTTTTTGGGACCAGGTCTCGCAATTTTTGCCTGTGGAACCGCAGGCTCACGTTGCCCCGGGTACCATGGACTCAAGCGATCCCCAGCCTCAGCTTCCCAGGGAGCTGGGATGACAGGCACACACCACCACGTCCAGCTATTTTTTTGGGACTAGGTCTCGCTACATGGCCCCGGCGGGACTCGAACCACGATCCCAGGCCCCGGCCACGGCTTCCTAGGTTGCCGTTTACAGGCATGCGCCACCATGCCCAGCCTTTTCCTGCCAGTTTTATGTGAATGTTCCTCACCCTCCCGTGCCTTCCTCTCAGCTCCCTCATCAGCAGATGCTGCATTTCTTACATCTTCTTCAGTCGTTCTTGGTTCTCCTGGTTTTGCAATAACCTCTCCATCTCTCCCTGTGATATTCTGACTGCTGAAAACGTCCTTGTCGCCACTGTGACTGGGTACGGAGAGCTTTTGTGGATCGCAAGGACTCAACAGCTGGGTTCAGCTGAGTCCCTATGCCTGACATTTTCCTTCATCCACGGTAGGAGAACTGTGTCTTCTAGGCACGTTTAAAAACCATTTCCCAGGACCACAACAATCTAAACAAGCCCCCCCTAACGCAAACACTGGACAAGCATCCGTTCCCTGCTGTCTCCCGGCAACGTAATAGAACGAGGCAAGCAAAAATACGTTTATTCCAGAACCAAGACTGAAGAGTCCAGCCGGGAGCAGCCTCTGCACTGGGAAAGCTGCTGGGCTTCTGAGCAACCCCTGACTGGGGCATGCACATCCCCCCGCCCCCCCCCCCCAAGATCCTCCTGGAAACTGTCAGGATTTCTGCAAGTTAAATCCGAGCAGGCGTTGGGCCAATGTACGTATGGGAAGTTGTCAATATGCTGAGGACAACAGAGAGGGTTGTTAGCGCTCACTGTTTAGAGCTGGCCTGCGGTCTGGGCAGTGAGCGCAGCAGACACACCTCAAAGAAAACTTGCTCTGCTTCTGTTGATTGGAACTTCAAACACTGTGTTTTCACAGCTTCACCAGCACAAGCTCTTGGCAGGGCCAATCGGACAACCTAACTTTGGGCCTGTGCCCTTGGCTGGGACCAGGCGGAGGGGCCCCACCTGGCTCTTTGCTTTGGCTAACACTCCCATGTTGGAAAACCCAGGGTCCAGTTTAAGCTCAAAGCGTGCACACCCCCTCGGCCCCCCGTTTCCTCAGCAGAATGGAAGACTGAAGTGATCTCGCCAGCGCTGGAAATCTGACCTCCGAGTCAGGCTAGCTGACTTTAAGCCAGAGAAGGTAACTTGGTGAAAGACCACAAATGATATCATGCCTCTCGCCACTGAGAAGCAACTGCCACTCACTTAAAATTACTGTCGTTTGACTCTTTAGTCTCATGAAGGCAAACTGGTCTTTTAAAAAGCAGTGTGCACCATTCATGGTGTGGAAGAAATTCATCTTCTTTTTTATTTATTTTGTTCTTTTAGAGACGAGGTCTTGCTATGTTGCTCAGGGCTTCCTCAAATCTGCAGGCTCAAGTGATTCCTAGCCTTAGCCTCCCAGTAGCTTGGATTTTAGGCGCACACCACCACACCTGGCTAGAAATTCATTCTCTAAGACTATCAAATGAGTCCCCAATTTTCAACTCAATTCATTTAAAGGATTTTGTTTTTTCCACATTTAGGACTTAAATTCCTCTGGAACTTTCTGTAGGGTGAGGGTTTGGTTTTTTAATATGGAAAGCCAGCCATGTTAGTGCCATTTGTTTACCCAACCTGGTTCTTCACCCACTGGTCTGTAATTCCTCTTTGGTCATACAAAGGAGACGTGGAAACTTTGGAGGGAGAGAAAGGGAAAGCTACATTTCTCCACAAGCATAAGATGTGATTGTCCTGAGCAAGTTTACATGTAGTCAGAAAGAGTCACACACAGAGACCGAGAGACAGAGAGACAGAGACACTGATTTGTGGAACTGTTTCATCAGTCATGGCGTCTGAGAAGCCCTCTCAGCCACCTGCAAGTTGGAGGCTGCGGGCAGCTGCGTGATTCCATGCAAACCTAGAGGCCTGAGAACCAGCATAATGGACAACAGCTGTGTCTTTCCCAGCAAAGGCCTGAGAGCGCAGAGGCCTGTGTCTGAAATAGCCACCCCAGCTCCAGCAGAGAGCACACTCCCCTCCATCTTATTGTTCCCTTTGGCCTCAGTAGTCTACCCCGTAGTCCATCCAGATGGACAGTAGTCCCTCCACGCTGGTGAGGGCCAGTTTCTCTATAAACAGGTACAATATAAAGTACAAACCCACAGAACAAAAAAGCAGATGGGTGAGTAATTGGTTTTACATGGAAGTGGGGGGTGGGGGGGTCGAGCATGACCTGTGGAGGTCCCACCCACGAGGAAGGAGCCGTCCTGTGGACAGTGCAGCAGAGGTTGGCGGCCCAGGGACATGGTTCTGCAAATGCTCATCAGTTCGCTGAGAAGGAATTGCGTGCAGCAAGGGACTGGGAATTGCAACACAGTGAATTGATGCTAGTCCAGAGTCCTTCTCAGGTCAGGGGGTATAGCTCAGGGGTAGAGCATTTGACTGCAGATCAAGAGGTCCCCGGTTCAAATCCGGGTGCCCCCTACTGGTTTTCTTCCTGTAAGAAGCCACCAAAGAGCTCACCACAAGGGTTCCTCACTACAAGTGGAGTGACAAGCTACCTTGGCACCAGAGTAGAATGAGAGCCACAGGCCACAGGGGGCCACCCCAGTCCCCCACTTGGACCCCACTTGCCTGTCATCCCAGGGCTGGTGAATGGGTTCAGGCAAGAGCCTGAGAAGCGGGAGTGTGTTTGCCTCTGGCTGAGTGACCTGACTGAGTCCACCCCAGGCTGGGCTTTCTGGGGATGAAGGGGAACTTGGGTCTGATCTGTTAGCTGTGTGACTCTTCCCTTTCGGCTCCCCCAAACACCTCCTGCCAGTCACCTGCAAGCGTATGTGGCTCAGAAACATGAAGACTGCTCTCACCGTCTATGGCTGTTTTGGTTATTAGGTCAAAGGTCATCACTTCTGACCACATGAAAAGTCAGAGGCCCACCAGTGAGGAGGCAGGCGGTGTGGACCAGGTACACTACCTGCTAGCTCATCCCCTGCACTGTCCAGGGGGACCCTGGCCCCAATCATCAGAAGCTTAGCCATGCATCGAGGGTTTGCCTGCAAGGGGTGGACTTGGAACGTGGCGTGACTTCCCGTCAGCCCTCCGGCCGTGGTTAAGGGCTGTCGTATGAAGAAGGATGCTCCCCTTATCAAAGCATACAAATTCCTGAAGAGGCGTCAGAAACTGGAGCTGCCAATAGAGGCCGGACGTTGCAGGGACGAGCACGCCAAGCACAGGCCAGCTCAGGTCTCCAGTGACTTGGTGATGAAGACAGGCGGCCCCGGAGCAGGGAGATGCTCATCGCGATAATAGGCGCTGATTCCAGTTCAGCTGCCACGTTCACTCTGGAGTTAATGGGCGTTTCTGTCGCACCGACATGAGAAGCAGTTTGCCCCTACGGCCCACGACTCTCTCTGAGTCACACTGACTCCAGCTTAGCGCCACAGCGGGGGCCTCGGGGATGTGAGTCCCGTGAACCTACATGTTGCTAGTGTGTTATCAGCCCGAGGAACGGGAAGTGGATGGTACACGGTACTCCAGATGCCGGAGAGCGGGAGGAAAGCCACACAAAATGTCGGGCAGGGGTGGGGAAGAACACCCTCCCAGCTCAACTATTACAAAACGTTGTTTTGTTTAGAGACTGGGTCTCGCTATGTTGCCCGGGGTAGTCCCAAACCCACGGGCTCAAATGATCCCTAACCTCAGCCTCCCAGATAACTGGGATTACAGGCATGTGCCACCACGCCCGGCTGTTATGGCCAATGTTAATGTGATTTAACAGACAAACACATCAAAACGAGAGAAAACTTTAGATCAACGTCTTTGATGAACGTGAATGGGAAACGCCTCACAAAGTACTGGTTAACTGAATCTAGCCATAATCAAGGAGGAATAGTCTTACATAAGGTATTCAATAGCTAAGAAGCAGTATCTAAGAAGGAATACTCACCATGACCAAGTGGAGTTTATTCCTGAAATCGAGTTAGCTCGACATACGAAAATCAATGTATGTGATACGTCATGGCGACGGAGTGGAAAACGAAACCACACTGCCATCTCAACACATGCAGGAAAAAACCACTACGAATCACAGCAGACTTTCATGAGCAAAATAACCTCGGCAAGCTGGGGTGGAAGGAGATTTCCTTGACCTCATCAGGGCCTCTGCAAACCTACAGCTGAACGTCACTGGATGCTGAAAGCTGGGCACCGTCCCCTCAGCCTGGGAGCTGGACAGGGACATCCCTCCGCTTGCACTGCTTCTTGCTGACGCTTTCCTGGAAGTCTGAAGCAGAGCCATAAGCAAGACAGAAAAGCATCCCGCTTGGAAAAGAAGCGAAACCTTCCTTGTTCACATGTGACGTGACCTTGTATACAGCCAAGCCTAAGAAGCTCAAGAGAAACTAGAACCAGTAATACGCGAGTCTGACAGTGTTGCAGACACAAAGTCCTTACACAGAAGCCAGTTCTATTTCTATACCCTCGCGGTCAACAGTCCAAAATGCCAATCAGACAATTCCACTTACAATAGCAGCAACAGGAGTAAAATATTGAGGAAGAAACTTAAGAAAATAGATGTAAAATACGTGATCTGAAAGCCTCAACACACTGTTGAGTGAAGCTGTAAAAGATCTAAATAAGCGGAAAAAAATCTCACACCATAGATCAGATTTAGAATGAGTGAAATGATGACAGGCCCCAAATTGACAGATTCCGCTCATCCCTGATGGCCAGCCAGTTGATGTGGACATCGACGTGCTGATGCTAAAATGTGAATGGGATTTCAAGGGACCAGAACGGCCAACAACTGTCATACCCAAGACAAAAGAAAATGCACATTCACACAAAGGGTGACTCCTAAAAGTTTATAGCAGCGCAACTCATAATGTCCAAAAGGCAACAACAGCCCAGAAAGTCCACCAGGTGAACGGACAGACAAACGGCGGTAGAACCAGACAACGGAATATTATCTGACCGCAAAAGGCAATGAAGTGCTGATGGACGTTACAGCACAGATGAACCCTGAAGTGTGAGGCTTTGCTGACAGAAAGTCCGTGCCAAAGGGCCCGTGCTTTATGATCCCCTTCATAGGAAGTGCCCAGCCTAGAGAAATCAATACAGACGGAAAATAGGTTAGTGACCACCTAAGGCAAGGCTGGGGGGCCTCTGAGGGAATAGGAGCGTGATAGCTGCAGACTATGGGTTTTGGTTTGTTTTGGGGGTGGTGAAAATATCCTGACGTTGACAGTGTATGCCCGTGTAGCTACAGAAACCTGTTTCTGCGCGCCTTAAATGCGCGAGTCCTCTGGGAATTATGGCCACGCACGGCCACGCTTCCATGCCCACCGGTGAGTGCTGGAGCACACAGAGGATGGTGGCCCCAACAGGCGGCACCACGTGCCCTGGGTGTGCGTGCGCCGCGTCACTCAGGTGTGTGGTCACACGGTGACGCTCACCCAGGGAGGAGGTGACCTCACCACACGTTCCTGGGATTGTTTCCCTTCATCAGGGGACACGTGATCACTTAGCTCAGCCGCTGGCATCCCCGGGATGCCAGCTCCATTCAGCGGCCGCTGCTGCCTTCCACACCTCCCACACCTCCAGCCTGCAGGTCAGACTGCAGGAAATAGCTCGAGCCTGGCTTGTAGGGAGCCCCGCCTCACTCACTGGTGGGGACCTGCAGCGTCTGTCCTACAACTGCCGGAAGCAGAGGTGGAGGAGGATGAGTCTCTGCTGACTGACAGGCATGAGGCCTAACTGGCTCTGAGGGACGGGGCAGGGAGGCCGGGGGCTGAGCGACCTCCCAGCTGTGCCCGTTGAAAAACACAGGGCTTATGCGCACGCTCTGGTTGCGGTGGCTCCCGGGGAGGCTGGCTTCACCGGCGGGACACGCCCCCCAGCTCCACCAGCCCCCCACAACCAGCCCAGGCCCTCGTCTTCTCAGGGGACGGAACCAGGTCCTGTTTCTGCCGGGCTGGTGCAGCCGGAGGGGGCTGTGGGGCAAAGAGCTTAGCGGAAAGAGGGCGAGTGGACGTGGGGCAGGAGGGAATCCGGGTCATGGCTCGGGTGAGGAACTTGGAGCTCAGCGTCCAGTTCCGTCCCAGGGGAAACGTGACGCTGGCCGCGCCGGCCCCCAGCAGCGTCTGCAGCCGCCGTCTCCTCCGTGCGTCCGGCGACGTGGTCCTCGGTGTGGCGTTTGGGCAGGAGTTTAGCTGCGATGGTTGTGCTTCGTTTCTCACAGTGAACCGCGAAGTCCAAGGTCAGAGCGAGCGAAGGCTTCCAGCCCGAGTCGGTGGGTCCCCGACTGTGCGCCCCAGGCCCCTCCCTGTTCCCGACCGGTGTGGTGTCGGGGGTCTCAAGCGGGACCCCAGAACTCTTCCTCTGCCTGCCCCGCCCCGGCCCACCTGCCCTGAAGGGCCCGCTGAGCCACCGGCTCTGAGTGTGAGTCTGGGGGTGGTTCCTCATCAAGCCCCAGCGAGTTCTTTGCCAGGGACAGGGCAGGAAGGAGCCAGTTTTAGGGGGATGTGGCTGCCCCGTGAGCAGGTGAGGGGCCGGGGCCGGGCATGGCAGAGGGCAGTGCGGGCAGGGGAAGCAGAGAGAGCCCGCAAGAACACCCTGGAGGATGCCAACAGCCGGGGTGTGGCGCTCCAGATTTAGGGTGCTTATTAGCCACCCATAAACAGCTGGGGGTATAGCTCAGGGGTAGAGCATTTGACTGCAGATCAAGAGGTCCCCGGTTCAAATCCGGGTGCCCCCTGCCTCCCCTTTTTAGCCAGCCCACACCCCACTGGGTACTCTGGCCACCGGATTCAGACACCCCAGCATCTGCACCCCCTTAACTCCGCTCCGGCGACTGGCGACTGTCTCAGGGGAGATGACAGGCTCTGATCTCTGCCTGAGAGAAGCGAAAATGCCAGCCAGGTCTTCCCTCCAGATGTTGGCGCTTTTGCCAGGATTCTCCAGAGAAAACAGAACCAACGACCGGCCGGGCATGGTGGTGCGTGCCTGTAGGTGGCAGCCTAGGAAGCCGTGGCCAGGGATCGCGGTTCGAGTCCCACCGGGGGCACATAGTAAGACCTAGTCCCAAAAAATAGCTGGGCGTGGTGGCGTCCGCCTGTCATCCCAGCTACCTGGGGAGCCGAGGCTGGGGATCGCTTGAGCCCGTGGTACCCCGGGCAACGTGAGCCTGCGGTTCCACGGGCAAAAATAGTGAGACCTGGTCTCAAAAAAAAAAAAAAGAAAAGAAAAGAAAACAGAACCAAGAGGACGGAACTAACAGAACCGATGCTGACCCAGATAGCGGCTGCCGATGAACAGCCAGTGAGAGGCGGCGGCTAGGGCCGCAGGCAGGGGGCATGGTGGGGAGGCACGAGTCATGGGGGACTCTGTCCGCTGAGGCTCCCTCTGGAGAGGGAGGTTCAAGGCGGCGGCTCGCGGGCCCGGGCGGGCAGGGCCAGCCAGTCCGCGTTGCTCGGGTCAGTGGTCAGAGATGGGGGGGGCTCCAGGGCCTCTGGCGGGTGAGATGCTGCGGGCCGCGCCTGGGCACTCAGGGAAGCCCTTCTTTGGCAAGCGAGCCGCGTCCTGGGACCCCCAGACAGTCCGGAGACGCCAATGGCCAGGTGGACACCTGTGTCTTCCATCCCCCAGGGGCTCAGCTCCAGAGGCGGCTTGTCCGGGCCTCTCCACCCCCGGAGAGCAGCACGGCCTGGCTGGCAGGCTGGGAGGTGCATGGGCGCCGGAGGGCGCTTCTGGCACAGCTCGTCCATCCCTCGCCATGCGCCTCCCACGCCACGTCCCTCCCAGCCACGTCCCTCCCACACCACGTCTCTCCCACGCCACGTCCCGCCCATGCCACGCACCTCCCACGCCATGTCCCTC
>PVHY01028934.1:0-14756 GCA_004024945.1 Uropsilus gracilis | reverse complement strand
TCCTTCACCTCCTTCACCTCCTTCACCTCCTTCACCTTCTTCGCCTCCATCGCCTCCTCCTCCTTCATCTCCTTCGCCTCCATCGCTTCCTTCACTTCCTTTGCCTCCATCGCCTCCTCCTCCTTTGCCTCCCCCGCAGGAAGTCCGTGTTTCTTCACAGCCCACCCGGCAGCCAAGGTCACCCGCTCGCCTGCCTCGAAGCTGCGGGAGCAGCTCACTCCTCAGTGACCGGACTGCGGCTGCCGCTCCTCGGGCGGACGGGCTGGGCGGTGGGGCCTCGAGAGGCGGCCCCTGGCATCTGCCCGGCGAGCAGACACAGCCAGGCCTGCTAGAGCTGCTCGTTCGCACGGGCGCCACCTCAGAGCGGCCTCTCCCTCTCCGTCGCCCGGCCCGCTCAGCCCCCTCGGCGCGCAGGGCAGCCGGCCGGGCTGGTGGTGGGAAGCAGGAGCCGTGTCCGCGAAGGCCTGGTCCCCTCGAGGCGGCGCCAGTCATGCGGAAACTCACCCACTTGCCGTGCGCCTTCGGGTCCTTGGTGGGGCGTGTCCCGGCGTGGGCCCTGGGCTGGGGGCGCACAGGATGCCCAGGGCTGCAGCGGGCCCCCCATGCCGTGCCCTGGCCAGCGGCTGTGAGGAGGACGACACGGCGGGAGCCTGGACCCGCTGTGCGGGGCTGATGGGAGCCGGGGTCATAGGGAGCCGAGGTCATGGGGAGTCCTGGGGTCACGGGGAGCCAGAGTCACAGGCAGCCGGGGTGACGGGGAGCCAGGGTCACGGGGAGTTGCGGGGTCATGGGGAGCCGGGGTCATGGGGAGTCCCGGGGTCATAGGCACCCGGGGTCATGGGGAGTCCTGGGGTCACCCATCACCCCACTGTCCCCATCTCCCCACCGGCCCGTCACCCCACCGGCCCCGTCACCCCACCGGCCCTGTCACCCCACCGGCCCCGTCACCCCACTGGCCCCGTCACCCCACCAGGCCGCCCCTCCGGCCTCAGGAGCCCACTCAGTGCTCGGTGTGCACTGGTCAGCGGGGGTTCTGCCCTCTCAGGCCCGCAGCGACACAGATGCCCAGTGTCCTGGTCACGCTGCCAGCGCCACCGTGCGGAATCCCCCGTCGAGCGCCTTCCGGCTGCCCCAGTGACCGCACCTCTCTCCTCAGGGCTGGTGGACCCAAGCGCCAGCTGCAGCGTCTGGCCGCTGCACAGGAGGGGGCAGAGGGCCTCCTGCTGCGGGTCCCGTCTCAAGGGGACGCTCTTCTCTCCGTAGAGGCTGACGTTGGCTGGAGCCTTGCGATGGCGGCCTTTGTCGTGGAGCTCGGTCTCTGTGCTCTTGTCTTGCTGCGGCATGTGTCGTCAGGGAGCGCCGACTCCTGTCACGCGCTCTCTCGGCACCTGCTGACGGCAGCGTCGCTTCCGTCTTGTCTTTCGTTGGCACGATGCACCGCGCTGAGTGGCTTGTGTCAACGCAGCCAGCCTTGCGTTCCTGAGATGCAGTCTCTTCTCAGGATGCAGAGTCTCGGGCCGCGCAGCTGACTCGATGGTCAGTGTTTCCTTGAAGAGGCTACATCAGCGCTCACCAGGTCATCGCCCCCCAGCTTTCTTCGCGTGGACCGTCTCTATCTGCCTTGGGGGCTGGGGTAACAACGGCTTCGGAATGAGCCGTCGCCATGATCCCCTCTTCCTGGGCGTCCAGAAATCGTTTCGGCAAGACAGGCCCGAGTTCTTTGCAAAGGTTTGGGGGGGTTGTTTAACCGTGAGGCCCTGGCTCCTCAGCTTCTGTTTTGATGAGCAATGTTTGATTTTGTGAAGGTCTTAGTCATACATTCTAGAGTTTCTGGTATCACAGGTAGAAAAGAGCGATAAGGCCCGTCTTGGGCTGTCACCGGACAATGCACGAAAGAACGACAGCTACGAAGGCATAGAAAACATTCTATAAAGACGACCGATAGGCGTGAAGTGGGCCTAGGCCGATGGTCGCTGGGCTACGGCGAGTGTGGTGGCACCAGGCAAGATACCCAGCCCTCAGGGCGCTAGCAAACGCTCCCGCCACAGAGCACAGCAGCTCTGGACGACCCCTGCGGCCTGTGCTCCCCTTGCAGAAGGGACTTGGCGATTACGACCACCCGAATCTTTTCATGCTGAACTTTACTTGTATGATGAGCCATATTTAATTGCCATGACTGTTACCCGTTTACTCACGTCTGCAGCTTCCAGCTTTGTCCCGTGAACGACAGGAGCCCAACGCTTTCTCTCATCCTTCGGTCATCGACGGCATCGGGGAGAGCTGTCTGTGATCATCTCTTCTGAGCGTGTCTTTCCGTGTCGCCGGTGGTGAAATCTCTCTCCTCTTTCATCTCTAAATCTGTTGTTTTCATCCTTCACCCCTTTTCTTAGGCGAATCGTTGGTGATTTTTGTGCTTTTGATATTTGACGTTTATTTCAATGATTATGGTTTGTTCCTTCTAACTTTCGCTTCTGTTGGTTTGTCTGTTTCAGGATCATGTTTAGTGACGGGTTGTGAATTTGGGGTTTTTCTCGCTCCGTGAAGTTTATGAGGAGACAAGTGTCCTGGGAACAAAGTATTTGAGACGAAACATCTATCAGGAACAAAGACTCTGAGGAAATTGGGAAAATTTTTCTGAGAGGACAACCAAATGTTGTCTTCTCAGAAAAAGAAGAATAACAAATATTCTTAGGCAAGAGATAGAGCGAAATACAGAGGATAGAATCTATTAGTAACAAAATTCTGAGGAAGAAGAGTAAGAGGGGGAAAGCACACTGGAACAGAATTTCTACGGACAAAAGGATACTAGATACAGATTTCTGAGAAAAAAAGGTCTTTTGTCGAGCAAAATCTAAGGGGACAGTATGTCAGTAAGAATGCTTCTGAGAAGTAAATTCTGTTGTGAATAGCATTTCTGAGAATGTCCACACAGAGCAACTGAGAGGAAAAGTTTCTAATGGACAACATTTGAGGAAAATGCCTATTGACTAGGCCCTAAGGAGAAAATCAGCCAGGAACAGAGTTTCTGAAGAGAAAAGTCAACGAAGAATGAAATCTAAGTTTATAGTGGGGACAGTGTTGCTGAGCATCAGAGGCCTTTTGAAATGGAGTTTCTGAGGAGAAAAGGCCAGAATGACGGTGTTTCAGAGGAGAAATGTCTACAAATAATTGCAAAATCTAGGGGGGGACAAGTATATTGCAAAACAGTATTTCTGTAGACAGAAATCTGCTGATGGCAGTGACTGAGAGGCAGAACGTCTATATGAAGCAAAGTCTGAGGAGAAAAACCAACAGGGAATGAGATTCTTAGCTTAAAAAAACAAACAAACAAACAAAAAAAAAACCTGTGTAGAGCAGAATCTGAGGAGAAATATAAATGGGAACAATGTTTTCGAGAAAATAAGATGTAAAGCAAAATCAGAAGTCTGTAGGGACCAAGGTTTACGAGAATGAAAGTCCATATAGAGCAAAATATGAAGGGAAAGTCAAATGGCAACATGTTTATGAGAGGAAAAGTCAATATAAAGCAAAATCTGAGGACAGATGTCTAATGAGAACGATGTTTCTGAGGTGAAGTGTCTATGGATACAGTGTTTGAGGTTAGTGAATATAAAGCAAAATCTCAAGAGAAAAGTGCATTGGGGACAACATTTGGAGGAGAAAAGATACCTCGAGCAGAATCTGAGGAGAAAAGTATGTAGGGAACAATCTTTCAATAGAAAACTCTATATTGAACATATCTTAGGAGAAGTCCATTGGATGTGTTTCTGTAAGGGAACTCTACATGGAGATAAAATTAGGGGGGAAGTTTGAGGGATAAAGTTTCCAAGAGAAAATTCTAAACAGGGCAAAGTCTGAAGAGAAAATGCTGTGGGAATTATGTTTCTGAGGAGAAACATCTATATCCAGGCGAAATGGATACGTTTGTTAGAAAAAAAATACTTTTGAGGAGGAAATTCTCTGGCTAACAGAATTTCTAAGGAGAAAGTCTACTGAGAACAAAATGTAAAGAAAATGCCATTTGAAAGCGTAACTCCTGAGAAATAAATGTTCTGCAATAAAGCTGCTAAGGACTGAAGTGTCGATCCAGCACAATCTGTGGAAAAAGTATACTAATAAAAAAGCTCTTGGGAAAAATATACTGAAATATGATGGGGAAAATGCACTGGGAACAATGAATCTGTGGAGAATATAGAAACTAAGGGAGCCATGGCTGTTGGGAATGACCTTTCTGAAGAGAAAAGTGTATAAGCAAATTCTGAGGGAAAATATCTCCTGGGAATGTCACTTCTGAGGAGTAAAGTCCGTATGAAGTCATTTGAGGAAAGCCACTTAGAATCTGTCTCTCAGGAGTAAATTGTCTATGGACCAAAATCTTCGGCAAATGGTCTACTGGGAACAAAATTTCTGAGGATTAAATATATTGGGAATTAAATTTCTGAGGTGAAAGGTATAATCCGAGCAGATGAAGTGTTTCAGGAATAATGTTTCTGATGAGAAAACCCCATATAAGTTAAAACCTGAGGAGATAATATGTTCCTCACAAATTTTCAGTTAAAAGTCCATTGGGAGCAAAGTTTCTGAGTAGAAACGTTTTTGGGGGGCAATGTTCCTGTGCTTATAAGTCTATGTGTGGTAAAATCTGAGGAGAAAATATACCAGGAGCAATGTTTTTTAAGGAGAAAAATCTGAATCGAGCATAACCTGAGTAGGAACTATTGAAAAGGATTTTCTAAGAAAAGTCTATATGAAGCAAATTATGAATTTGGAATGCGCCAATCTGTATTGGGAACGTCACTTCTGAGGAGGACAATGTACAGGAAGCAAAACATCAGGAGAGAATTGTATTGCAACATCGTTTTTGAGGAGAAACGTTTATATAGAACAAAATCTGGGGGAGGGCAGGTGTAGTGGGTACCATCTTTGTGAGGAGTAAATTCTATACAGAGCAAAATCTGAGGAGAATGGTGCAATGGAGGCACTGTTGTAGGGCAGAAGTATCTACATTGTTTACAATCTGAAGAGAAATGCGAATTGGGAGCAAATTCTCAGGAGAAAAGCCTATAGAAAGCAAAATCTAAAAGAAAGACAGATTGGGTCAATGTTTCTGAGGAGTCAAGTCTCTCCAGCGCATATTCTATATGGAAAGTCCTTTAGGAGCAGTATTTTTGAGCAGAAATCTTTTTTAAATTAAATTAGTTTTTCCCTTGACTGCACATATATACATACACACACCTATATGTATATATATATCACATCATTGTCTACACCGAGGCTCTCCCACCACTCCATCACCTGTGAACCATCTTTATCTCTTGTGCTCTCCCCTTCCCTAATTTTACCCCCTCCCCCTCTCCTGCTCTATGCCTCAGTTCCATTGGCAATTTTATGTTTCTTGTTCATTTGTTTGTCTTCCCTGTAACCCTCACATAAGTAAAACCATCCTGTATTTCTTTTTCTTTCTCCCTTATTTCTGCTAACATGATTCCTTCTAGCTCCATCCATGTTGCTGCAAATGACATAAGTTTGTCTTCTTTGATTGATGAATAATATTCCATGGTGTACATAAACCACAGCTTTTTCAGCCATTCTTCAGTTTTGGAGCATTTGGGATGTTTCCATATACTGCAATTGCGAACAGTCCTGTGATAAACATCCGGGTGTATATGTCTTAATTTAGTGTTTTTGTGTCCTCTAGGTAGATTCCCAGTAGGGTTGCTGGATAAAATGGTACCTCCACTTTCAGTTGTTTGAGGGTCCTCCACACAGCTTTCCATAATGACTGGACAAGCTTGTACTCCCACCAGCAGTGTAAGAGTGTTCCTTTCTCTCCACATACCTACTAGCTCTTGTTGTTGTCCACTTTTTTGCATGTGGGTCATTCTTACCGGTGTGAGATGGTGTTTCAGTGTGGTTTTAATTTATATTTCCCTGGTTATTAGTGATGTTGAGCATTTTTTCATATGCCTGTTGGCCATTTCTATCTCTCCTTTGGAGAAGTGTCTTTTTAGATCTTTTCCCCACTTTTTGACTGGACTTTTTGTTTTGTTTTTGTTAAGTTGTGTGAATTCTTTGTTATCAGGCCCTTGTTGCTTGTATGGAGGGCAAAAATTTTCTCCCATTCGGTTGGGTTTCTTTTTGTTTTGGTTATTGTCTCTTTTGCTGTACAAAAGCTTTTTCGTTTGAGGTAGTCCCATCTGTTTGTTTTCCCTTTTTTTTTTTTTTTTTTAACCAGCTGTAGATGTGTCCTGAAAGGGGTTTCTGAAGCATAATTTTTGAAAAGTTTTGCCCAAGTTTTCCTCTATATATTTTATGGTTTCAGGTCATATATCTAAATCTTTATCCACTTTGAGTTGGTTTCTGTACAAGAAATAGCTTTATTATAAAATCTGGAGAAAGTTATATCATGAACAATGTTTCTGAGGAGAAAATTCCATGGAAACAAAATCTCTGCAGTGAAAGTCTATATAGATGAAAACCTGAGTCTTTTTGGAGCAAAGCTTTCAAGAAGCTATAGTGCAAGAAACATAATAAACAAAATTTATAGTCTGTAGACATTTTTTGTGGAATTGCAGTATTACTGATTTGTTCCGTACAAAGAATAAATGAGGTTAGGAAATCCTGAGGGTAAACGAAGAAACTGCAGTTTTAAATAAGATGGTAATGGAATTCTTACTAACTTTTTTTCACTTTCAAGGGAAGAAGTAAAACATTTTTGAAATGTCAGGGGAAAGCGCTTCATGAAGAGAGAATAGAAAATGCAAAGATTTGGGGGAGTAGCATGCCTGGCTGTTATGAATTATAAGACACTCATTGTTTGAATTCATTTTGTGCAAGGAGAATGGCAAACAAGAAGATAGTAGAGGCGGAGAGGTCTGATCTGATAGGGCCTTTTGATATGGGGAGAGAGAGGGGGCAGGCTCTTTCTCTTACCTAAAATTCCTTTTCCTGCCATCTTTTCCTATACTAGGAAAAAACCTCCAATTTGCCATTTGATACTAGGCAGGCAGAAATTCTGTTAACCTTTAAGCTTCCACAGACCAGTTACCTCTGGTATTCAAGTTCCTGCCACTTGCCCTGGCTCCTGAGCTTCCATGCCAGAGAAAAGCAAAGCTTCAAGTCTGCCTTGAAGGATCCGCTACAGCTTACCCGCTGCCCCAAGGCACTTTACAACCTGGATTCTTGCAACGCGGCCACCTGGCTGTGTGATTCCAAACTAATTCTTCCAAAGCCGGAGCAGACCCTTAAAGTGGGCGGACCATTCATTACTACACAAAGTGATTGCCTGAAAATGTACTACAAGATAAACATGAAAAACCCAGTTACCCCACCATTATCCAAAACTGTCTTTCCGTCTCCGATCATCTCACCACACGTCCAGTCAGTCAACAGATGTTTTCCAAAAGCAGGGCCTCCTTCTTTCCTCCTTTGGCGTGTTCCTGCTTCCCCAAGCATGTAGTCGAAGGCATGGTGCTGTCCTCTTCTTCTTGCAGCGTCCGCCTTACGTTAGGCAGTATCAAAAACCCCAAGATACAGGAACCAACCAAGTCCATTTACTCAGGCCTAGGTCATGGCTGCTCCGAAGACACCTAAGTCAACTAGATACGATGCACTCCAACATGGGAATTCGAATTTCTAAACTCTTCAGACTCTTTCAGCATGCACAATCGGCTTATGCATGCTAAAGCCATGAGTTCACTAGCCCAGGTCCATGGCCCCCAAGCTGGCTGCCTCGGCCATGTGGTCACTCCTTACATCCTTCTCCCCCAAAATGTTGACCCCAAAAATGGCTTGTCCCCAAACATGGCTGATCCTTCATCTTTGTCCCAAACTCTATTTATATAATCGTTCCCTTCCCTTTCCTGCCCAAGACAGGACTTGGGTGGGAGTCCTGTCAATCAGCTCACATCACAAAAGCTTTGTTTTTCCTTCCTCTTCCACATGAATTCTAATGAAAGCCATCGCCACATCTTAGCATGTCCTCCTTGAAATTCACAGTTCTAAAGCAACAGGGAATTAACTTCTTCTTCCCAGGTTTATCAGTGTGTGGGTCAGTTATGTTTATGGAGGTATCCGGGGGGTCCCTGCAACATTTAAGGATGTATAGACTAGTTTAGTCTTACCCTGAGAGCTTAAGATCTTGCTCAAATTTTGAAAATATCCACTCAGTTTTGGGTTGAAAATTGACTCTCAAGGTGCAATTTTGGGAGCAGAGAGAATGCTGAAAATTTAGGGTAAAATAAAAGAGCAAGATAAGAGTGGCTGGGGAGAGCAACAGCAGGCTGTAGATCTTGCTGGGCTTTGCACAGCAATTCTGTGCACAGTCTATAAGAAAGGGAGGCCTTGCAGTGACTCTGTGGTTCAGTCTGAACAACCGGGAGGTGAGTGTTTTCATCAAGGTGGGTGAAAAAAACCAGCACTCCAGTTCCTGCTCATCTTGTCCTCATTCTGCTGCAGTTCCTCCAGAAAGACAGTCCTTCGCGCATTCCCTCTGTGCATTCCCGAACCACTTGGTATTGGGAGGACTGACGCCTCTCTTGCTTGTCTCACCGTTCAGAACATGGACGACCCAGAAAGCTTCACGTTTAATCAACACAATGTTTTCCCATTCAACAAACGGAGCGAACGTGTATGTGATGGTGTGTTTGTGTTGTGGTGGAGTCGCCATCTTACTGTCTTGTAGGGAGGCTCCTGGGTTTCTCCCCTCAGGGTTTCACCTTGCCCCTCTGGCTCAGTGCCCTGGGTGGACTTGGAAGGACACTGCTGTTTCCATCTTGGACCCTTGTTTATTTTAGTCCTCCTGACAGATGAACTCACCCAGATCTTAAAATGCAGAATTTAAGATTGAGCCAGGCTATAATTTTATGCTAACTTTGTTTACCCCCCTCTCCAATTACTGAAGTCACCACCCAGAACTCTGGAAAATAACCCAGGACCATATTTGTTTGGTGGCAAATTAGAAGCTGGTGTCCCAGCTGCCTCTGAGTGTGACTCTGTGTGTGCAATCTAATTATATTGAAGCTGCACATTATGGTGTCTGACTTTCCTTTATTCTCTGACATTTACCTCATTTTTGGGAAAAGCACAAAAATAGTGAACATCTGATATGGAAATGCTCAAGCCCTGAGCTACAGCAAGGGGATACACATGTAAATATTTACACAAAACCTCATCACTTCTCGTGTCCAGAGCAGCGCTGTGAGCAGGCAGAGGGTGGTCCTGGATCTCCTGGTTTGGGTGCGATGGCAAACGTGGTGATGACGCTGGCTGAGAGGCGTGTTGGGTGCAGAATAAGCTCGCAGAGGACTGAGGACGTCGGCTTCATTAACTCTGGGGTTTTATTTTCAGTGCATAAATATGTGTTTCTTTCTCAAGAGAAAGCAGTGGCCGGTTTTGTAGGATCTGTGCAGGCACTGTTGCTGGGGGGCCGGGGAGGGGGGTGGTTTGCAGGCTTTTTGTGAAGAATCCTTTTGCCAGTTTTTCCTCAACCAGAGAAAAGTCTTTACCCTTTCAATCTGATACAGTCTGGACAAAAAGCTTTTATTAACCCTTAAGCTTCCACATACTAGAGACCTTTGTCATTTAGATACTTACTGCTTGCCAGCCCCGTGGCCTCTCCCAAGCTAAAGAAAAAACTTCAGGACTCTTTGCCACCTGCAGCCTTTGCTGTGTGATTCCAGAGCAGACCAGACTCTTCAAGTGATCACGCTGTTTGCTACTCAGTAAGCAAGTAAGAACGTGATTACCTAGACATGTACTACAAGATAAGCATGAAAAACCCAGTCATCTCAGGATGGTCCAAGATGGTCCTTTATTCCCTGATCACCTCACCACCACACGTCCAATCAGTCTGAGCTCACAAGCATGTCCCAAACACCAGGGCATTTCTCTTTCCCTCCTTGCCATCTTGTCGGCTTCCTCCGAACATGTGGTCCAAGACGTGGTGTTCGTCTTTCGGCGTCTTCTCAGCTTTAGGCAGTAGAATGACTCCAAGGTAAAACAGGAACCAACAGTGGGTCCATCTTCTCAGGCCTTGCTCACGGCCGCTCCAGAAACATCCGAATCAAAGGAGATAAGACAAGCTCCAACATGAAGTTCAAATCTCCACGCTCTTCAGATGCCTTCAGCACACACCATCAGCTTATCATGCTAAGGCTCCTGACTTCACCAGCCCAGGCTGAAGCCACGGGCCCCAGGCTGCCTCAGCCATCATGGCTGGACCCTCATCCTCCTCCAAAAATGGCTGAACCTTTGTTGCTCTCCTAAATCCCTTTTATATCTTTCTCCTTGTTTTTCCTCCTTTCTTGGAGGGAGTCTTGTCAATCATCTCACATCACAAAAGCCCTGTTCCTCCCCCCACCCCACTTCTCTCCTTCTGAAAGAAAGCTGCTGCGCGCCATTTGCAAACCCGAAAAGCATTGCGAACGAGATAAGGAAAACCTCTCTCGTTAACCAGTTCCCAGAAAACTAGGGACTGACTTACCGCAACGACCTGGTGAGACTGCAGTGGTGCCGCTGGCTTCCCTAGTCAGAGGGAGCGACCACCTGCCCACACTCCCCCTTCCTCAGTTACTCTTAGACTTTAGAACGCTACCTGTCTCTCAGGTTGATTTGTCTTCTTTGGAATTAACAGGCCCTCGCCCTGTGTCCCTATAAACACCCCTTTCTTTGGTTGATAAAGTTGTCTCACGGTCCGTACCTCCATCTGACGCCCGGCTGTGGCTGGGCAAATCTCTTCTCGTGAATTCCTTTCTCGTACCTTGCGTCTGGCGGCCAACAGAAAACTACGGATTCCAATGAAGGGTCACCCTCAGCTTCGCTCACCTGGGCCCTGAAACAATTAAGTCGGCCAGCCCATCTCCCTAGTGTTGCCAGTCCTTCTTGACATGGACAATTCTGAGGCACGAGGGCGAGGAGCTCCTATTTCCCAGCTACACGGTGTCACTTAGCAACGGACAGCACCAGCCATGCTAATGGCAGATGCCACTCTCACAACACAACATGACTTTTGGGGACAAAGTCATCAAAACAATGACAGAGAACTTGGCGACCAGCGTGTGCCTCAGAGGACCCGGGGCATTCGAAGGCAGTAAGCGATGGGCTTCGGTCTCTGCCAACACCACAGTGGACGGCCTGCCCACCCCGAGCGTGGTGAGTCCCGGGGCCCTCAGCTACCCGTCCTCCTCCTCCTGCTTCCATCCCCTTCTCCACATTCTCCCTCCCTCTCTCCCCAGAGCTGGTGGTGCCCAGACACGCAGGCCACCCACACGGAGGGAGAGAAAGGAAACCACACAGACTCCCTGAGGCCCCGTCCCGCCCTGGGCCCTGAGCCGGGATGTGCGTGATGTACGTGGCGTTTCCGTTTTCTGCTCCTCCCTCGGCAGCGCTGTTGCTTGTGTGTTTGGTTTTTAGCTTCTGGAGGTGAGGGTGGCCACAGCGTCGTCTGCGACTTAGGTACGGGATCCCTTACCCAGGGCTATTTCAAGACGTGGTTTTCCCCAGGATAGAAGAACGTTGGCGACAAAGAGGGAAGCCAGCGTTGCTCAGAAGCAGACTCATCCTGTTGTGTCCCGCCCCCCCCCCACCCGCCCACGTGGCTGTTTTCTCCTTGCTTTCGCCTCTTCCTCAGACCTTCTCTTCTGGGTACCCAAGGCTCCTTGTTGCGTTCCCTGCCCCACCACAGCCGTCCACTGCCTCAGGCACCTCAGCTGGCCTGAGTGGCCCTCCCCATCTCCACAGGGAGCACCCCCCCCACTCATCCTCCCCAGACAGAATGCCCCTGGCTCCCTCAGCCACGTGGCCTGGCACCTGGGCAGAGATGGCACGTAACTGACCGAGGAAGCCAATCTCGTCCCTCCCCAGGCCAGGCTAGGAGGAGCTGTGCCCACTCCCCTTTGCTTCCTGGACTGTCTTGGGCCAGGCCTGACCGGACCCTCACGTGGAAGTGTGTGACATGGCCCCGTGCACTGTCATCAGCCGGCCTGGACGGCGGCCCTGAGGCTGCGGATGCGTTTGTTTGTTTGTTTGTTGGATGACTAAGCTGATGCTGGGGGAAGTGGCGGCAGGAAGTTGCCCGTCTGCTCCTGGCAGTGACAGGATGTCACCCTGGCCCCTCCCTGTTGAGGTTCTCCCCTGAACGTGCGCAGAACCGCCACGTCTGGGCCCCCGGGCTCACCCAGCAGGCCGGGTGACGGGCCACCTCGTGGGGACCCGGCTTCCCTGGCTGTGGGCGCTCAACCTCCCCCACCCCGGTTCTGTGTCCGTTGAACTGACCTCCCAAAGGCAGCTCCTCCTGGGCGTGTGGTCAGCAGCTGTTGGAGGCCGCGGGCAGAAGAAGAAAACGGACGGAGGACATTTTAGACATAGCCGGGCCCTGAGCTCGAGCCCCGCCGGTCACTGGGGCCTCCAGCCCCGTGAGCGCCCCTGGGAGGGACGGTCGCCAGGCGGCCGTGGGGAAGGCAAGACCGGGGCCCGGGCTGGAGCGCGGGGGGCAGGAGGACGTGGCAGGAAACGCCCGTGGGGTGAAGGCCTTTGTCTCTCGGGGACACGTGTTCCGGGTCGTCCCAGGAGGTGGGGGCTGCGTCGCCTGAGACCTGCCGGCCGGCTCCCGGGTGCCGGGGCTGGGCGGGAGTGGACACAGGTGGGCTGTTATCTAAGGCGCGTCCCTCACCCATGCCCGGTGCCCCACAGACAGCACCATGGCGCGGCTGCTGCGGCTGTGGGGGCCGTCGCCATCTGCGTTCCGCACGGAGCTGGGAGCCCGGGTGCCACGGCAGCAGCCAGGGCCAGGGGCGTCCTGGAGGGCACTGACCACGGCTGCGAGAAGAGGGCGCGCGTGGAGGGCGGCGGCCGGTGCGGGCCTGTGCTCGGGGCTGAGGCTGTAGTCGGAGGCTGGGCATCAGGTGGCGGCCGGAGCCACGTCAGTGCCGCTGGCGGCGACTGCGTCCGGCCAGCCAGGGTCCTCGGCACCTGTGCGTCCGGCGCCTGAGGGGCCCGGCCCCTCCCCGCTGTCCCTCTCGGTGTCTGCGCCCGTCCAGCGCTCCACCGCGGTGCTCTGCAGCGTCTTGCAGCTGCCCGGCCTCTGCCTCTTCCGGGAGCGCCCCCAGGCGGCCCCCGTGATCAGGTGGCCTGCCCACCTGATCCAGCCCCCCGGCCGGCCGCTGGGGGGGGTGGGGGGGTGGCTCGGGCCTGGGGGCAGCCTACCTGGGTGTCAGCGCCCCGCTCCTCCACGCCGGGACCCGGCTGCCCTCGGGAGTGTGGCCGCACCCATGGCCGCCCCCGTGGGCCAGCGCCCGTGGGCAGCCCGGCACCGACACCGTGGGCAGCCGTGCGTCGGCATTAGGGTCAGTGCCGGGGGTCTCTGACTCAGAACCAGGCGTGTCCGCTCGGACGGGCTCCCCGCCCCTGCCCTCTGAACCAGCCAGCCCGCAGCAGCCCGGCCTGGCCACAGTGTCCAGCAGCTCAGGCAGGAAGAGGAAGAACGGGGGCGTTTCCCCGATGTCCGCCCGCCAGCTGGCCAGCCAGCTGCTGACCGCCCCGGCCACGCGTTGGACCCATGGTGCTGCCTCCGCAGAAAGGGGCTTTCCCGCCCCTGGCGCGTGTCCAGTCAGGTCGCTCTGGCAGTGGGTGACCCCGCCGGGCAGGACCGGACAGCAGATGCCCCCGCAGGGCCCACCCGACGGTGACCGCTGCGTGCGAGGCGCGGGCGACGGGCGACGGTTCCCGGGGACGCAGACGCCGCGGGGGACCCGGGCCAGAGCTGGGGTGCGGGCTTGGCGGCGGCCGACCAGGCGCCCCCGAACGCAGCTGCCCCCGGAGGGCCACGGGGAGGTCCCCAGGAGAGCCGGGGTTCGCGCCACCCCTGCTTCCACTGCAGCTGCCGCGGCCCCCGCCCAGCCCCGCGTGGCCTGTCCCCAGCGGCCCCCGAGCCCCCCGAGAGCCGCCAAGCCCACGGGCGCGGAGGGCTCCCCAGCGCCGGGTCCCCGCGCCAAGGCCGCAGGGGGGAGTGAGCCCGGCCCGCGACGAGCGACACGTGGGGCCAGGGTCTCCCCGCTCCCCACTCGGTTTCTGGAGCGCCCGGCCGCAGGGGCGTTTCGTCTTCGTGCCCGGCCACGCGGGCACGGGCCCCTGCGTGACGTCCGGCAGAGGGACACGCCCCGCTGCGCCCGCCCGGCCGCGGACACTCCGAGCCACGCGCACGGGGGACACCGCCCCGGGCCGGCTGGTGGCTGCCCTCACTGCCCCCCGGGCCCCGGCGAAGCGCCGGCGGTCACCCGCGGACACGAGGCCGGGCCAGCCCTCGCGCGCTTCCCGCTAGCCGCCATCTGTCCTTGCCGGCCGGCCGGCCTCACACTCGGCCTCTCAAAGCCGCCCCGGCTGCTCTCGGAGTCTTTCTGACAACCTGGATCTCCGCCAGGCTTCGCGGGTTTGTGACACGGCGCAGACAGACACACCGTCGCCGCCTTTGTCACAGGGACGCGGTCGTCGCAGCAGAGCTGGCTCCAGCCGAAGGACGGGCCTTGGGGAGACGCGGCCGGGGCTCGTAGCGGGTCCGCGTCTCCCTGCGCGGGAGCTCGCGGCCCCTGGGCCTCCGCCGTCTGGCCGGAGGCTCGGCTCCTGGCTGTCGGGCGCAAGGGCCGAAGCACTAATCCCTGGGGCTGTGCATGCCCTGCTCGTGGTGGCCCTGCGGACGGCGACCAAGTCCTGGAAACGAGCCAGCGCCCGAGGGCAGCGGAGCAGGCAGCAAGAGCCGCTTC
>PVHY01028933.1:0-14757 GCA_004024945.1 Uropsilus gracilis | reverse complement strand
CTCCAAGCCGGGCTCTCGACCGGCTCCGCAAGCCTGGCTCCCGTGTCCATCTTTGGCCAGAGTCTGTCCATCGTCCACCCCTTACCTCCCACCCCCCCCCAGGCATAGAGCCGGGCCTCAATGCACCCTCCCGCAGCCCCAAGGGCCGGGGTGGTTGGGTTATAGGCTGTGAAGTTGGTGGCCACTCCCGCAGTCGGCTGGGTCCGAGGGAAGTCCTCCGCGCGGCAGCCGATGCAGAGCGGGTGACGAGTCTGGTGCCCGCGGGGGGGAGGGGCTCCCGGGCGGAGAGATACTGCCCGCCTGCCCGCTTGCTTCGCCAGCTGCCGGCCGGGCCCCTGGGCGTCCTCTGGCGCCCCCTGCCCGCCGTCCGGGACCCGCCGCCCCTTTTCCTTCGCCCGGCAACCCCAGGTTTCCGCAGCCTGAGCAGCAGCGGTGGCTGCGGGGCTGGCATTGGGAAGTCCCAGGGGAGAGAAGGTTGGTGGGCGAGGCTGGTGCCCCTCCAGCTTATCTTGCTGGTACAGTCCTGGTGGTCAGGCCGTATGCCCTGGGGATGGGATGCGGTGGGTGGGCTGGAGGACTCGTCTCAGCAGCCATCCAGGAGCCCTTCCGGCCATCAGCGCAGTCAGGACTGGCCCCTAGATTTGAGATGGCTTGATTTGGCTTGTTTGGGCTCGGGCAGGTGTTCCCACAGGGTGTCTGTCTGTCTGTCCCTTCCATGGCAGCCAGCATAGATGAGGGGTGTGGGCAAAGGTGGGCTTTGCCTGGCATGGGCATGGAGTAGGCACTGGGGGAATCCACCTGGCCCTGCCACTGGGCAGGCACCTGGACGTGTTCCCTGCTGCCACAGAGGTGAGGGTCAGTGTGGACTCTGTACAGGGTGTGCCAGGTGGTGGTGGGTTGTCCCTGGACTGAGATCAACAGATTTCTCCCCTTTTCATCCCTTTTGTGCCTTGGCTTTCCGTCCCCATCCCCCTCTGTCCCCTTCCACCATTACTCTTGAAAAGGGGAAGGTCTTGTCTGGGATGGCTGTGTGTCCTGGGCATTTCTTTAACCTAAGCTGAGGTCCCAGCTGGTCTCTGCCCCCTTCTCTCCCTCCCCCTGCCCAGGTAAAAGAGCTGCGTTAGTACTTAGGGACGCAGCTTTTGGTCAGATGGTTTCTCCTCAAAAGCTGTGTGACCTGGGCAAACTGCATAGCCTTTCTGAGCCTTAGTTGTTCTCTGTAAAATGGGCCAAGGATCTCTGCCTCATGTCGTGCTGTATAGCAAAACGGAACTGTATAGTGTGTTCAGTAGTGATAGGAGTGTTGGGCTGTTTCTCTTCAAGGCCAAGGTCAGGCCCCTCTCCACTCCTAATACCCTACGAGGGGTTCAAAACAGCATCCAGTGCCTTCACTCCAACACCCACGCTAATAAAGCAAGAAAACAGCCTCAGCCCCAGAGAAGGTCTCCCCATTGTGTCACCCACCTTTCCCCACCCCCCTGCACTGCTCTGGGGTGAGTTCTGGCCAGCAGGGCATCAGTGAAAACCAAGCCAACTTCTCCTTAGTCCTGGTTCAAGTCTTGAGGCCCGGGAGGTGGGGTAGGTGAGAGACCCAAATCAAGGTTTCCGAAGGTAGACTGTCAGGGGGCCCGAGGGGGAGATCAGTCACAGACGAGCATGTGAGACAGAGGCGCCTCTACCTCCCCCAAGGAGGCCAGATGCCACCAGGAACTTTCCTGGACAGTTAGCGTTCCAGGTCAGAGTTAGGGGTGACCTGGCCTGAGGGCCCCAAGAGTTTGAAGAAACCTGGCGTGGCTGTGGGTGACCTGGTGAAGGGCGGGTAATGCGGGGGGGGGGGGGGTCTTGAGTCGATGACGTTCTGCGAGGCTGGAAGTCCTCTGGCAGTGTGACTGGGCTGGGTCCCACCCAGGAGTGGCAGCCTCCAGCCTCCTGCCTGCCTGGGCAGCCCTGACATTGGGGAACAAAAGCTTTCGGTTCCTGTAGCAACCGCGGCTCCAGCTGCTGCAAAGTTCCGGGGAGGCGGGCAGAGGGCGGCTGAGTCACCGCCCCCTCCCCCGCCGCTCGCGCAGCACCGCCCCCCGGGGCTGGAGGGCGCCCCTTGACCCCTCCTTAGGACGAGTGGGTGCCACTCAAAGACCTCTTCCCCGGATAGAGAACCTGCGGAGCGGGCGGAGCGAGCGGAGCGACCCTCTCTGCCTGGAGGGGCCGCACCGGGTGGTTGCAGCCCCCTTCGGTCCCGCCCACCAGCTCCTGAGGCTGGATTGGGGATGTGCACCCTTCTGGGTACCGGAACTCGGGGAGAGGGGTCCTGAGGTCCCCGCCTCACCTTCGGCCGGGGAGATCGGTGGGCACCAGGAAGCCCGAGTGGGGGTCTCCGCCCCCGTCGCGGCCTAGGCCCGCCGGGCAGTGAGCGTCCGGGAGGCGGAGGGTGAGTGACGGGCCGGAGAATTGGAGCTGCCAGGTGGATAAACGCGACGGATGTGCGCACCGGCGCGCCCCTCCCCCACCGGCGGCCCCTCCCCCGCCCGCAGCTCCCGCGCTCCCGGCGCCCAGCCCTGCGTCCTGCTGTCAGCTTCGGGGCAGCTAGGGCTCTGGGCTTCCGGAAGACCCAGCTCTTGCTCCAGATGACGCTTCCTGAGGCTCAGTGCCCCCTAGCCTTGGCCCTGCCAGTCGCTGCCAGACCCTCCGACTCCTTGTTACAGAAGGATGGCGGGAGGCTGGGCAGGCCTGTGAGGTCTGAGAGGAAGGCGAACCCAGCGCGCTTGGGTAGTAGGTGGGAATCTCAGGTTTGCTCGCGGAGGACTGGCGGTGGGCCTGGAGTGAGGAGAACCCATAACCCCGGAAGGAGGTCCGGTAGAAGGAGATTACTCCAACCAGCTACTCACCCATCTTGGCCCGGAGAGGGCCTGCAGGAGGAGGAGGTGGGTGACTATCCTCTCCATCAGTTCCCTGACTCAGGAATCCTGCCTGAGGGCCGCCTCCATGCATCTCCTCTCTCCTGGTGTGGCAGGGGCTTGTGGTCTCCCTGGACTTGGAGATGGCAAAGCAACTCTTGTGGTTCAACTCAGAGAGTCTCCCCAGATGTAGGCACCTCCACCTCAGCAGAATAGGGGGGGGGGGCTGTGAGGTTCTGAGGGAGGAGGCGGAGAGAGCAGGTGCGAGCACTCTGTGCCGGGCGCTCATCAGGAAGCTGCAGGAGAAGCTGTGGGCCATCCTGGTCAAACCGGGGATCATGCTTCCACTTCACAGAGGGAAACTGAGGCTCAGGAGGGTGATCATGGCTGATGATCACATGGAGTGATTACTGTGCGGCAAGGATCCTTCTAGTGCCCACTCAGGGGGCCGCTCTCTGACCCAACTTAGAATCAGACTGCTTGCCTTATTTTGTGTGTGGGAAGTGATATAAAAAGAAGCCCCTAAAAAAGGTCTTATGTTACCATTGGCACAATGAGGGTCATACGCACCCAGGGTGAAATTCTAGAATTAGTAAGAAAGGGGGTCTCTGAAAGAGACTGAGCGGAGGAGGGGCTTGGAGGTGGGGTTTAGAGGTGGCTCAATTCTGGAGCCAGTCTGTGACTCTGAAGGATGGGGACTTAGTGCTTTTGAATTACTTGGGGCCACGGAGTAGGGAACATTGGAGGCCTGGGAGGTGCTGTGGGCGGTGAGCCCCCTGCTTCAGGTATACAAGGGAAGGAGTAGCAGATCTGGCCCTGCTGGATGTCAGCTGTCAACGTGCCGCACCTCCAAAAGCCGCATACCTGTGTTTGTATGTGGCTCTTTGTATGAGGAGTACTGAAGAGTGCTCCCCACTGCTATGCCGCACCACAGTGGGGACAGGTGTGTGGCTCTTTATACCCTTGTACATGTGGATGTCCGCCCCTGTGTGAGTGTGGTTTGCACTCATCTGTTTACCACAGTTGATACCTGTGGTTGACACTCATCCATGTGTATGTGTATCTGTTCACACGCACAGCGTCTGTACATGTGTCCATGCATATATGCTTTATGTGTAGTCTGCAGGGCTCAGGCTACTCAAAACCGCGTGTGTGTGTATGTGTGTGTGTGTGTGTGTGTGTGTGTGTAGATTCCCCATCCTCCCTAAGTGGGGGAGGCAAAGCCAGTAATAATGAGCCCCCACCTCCCCTCCGCTGAGCTGCAGCCATGGCCTGGATTTTGCAGACTGCTTAAAAATAATTGGGGGCAGCAGGGGGACTGGATGTCACTCATCATCAGCTGCTGGCTTCGCTAGTGTTGCAGCAGACCGGGTGGCTGGACAGTTTGGGATGGGCATGGGGTGGGGAGGCCAGGGATCTAGCTCCTTTCTCTGGTGGGAGGGGGCGGTGGGGGACAAAGCCTGTTCTAGCACCTGTGGAGTCTCTCCAGGGGTGTCTTTGGACAAGGGTGGAGTGGCTTGTCCCTAGTAGTCTTTGAGCTTGTCTCCTTCACCCCCTCTCACCCTCTTAGGTTGGGAAGAGGCTAGTACTCTTTATGGTTGTGGCTTGGGCCTAACTCAGTTGCAGCCTTTGGCATCTGGGGCCGTGTGGGACTGGGCTTCTGGGGTTCTCATGCCCAGCCTTACCCTTGGCTACTGCTAAATTTTGAGCAGCTAAAGGGAAATCTGTCCCTGGGGAGCAGCTGTGTCTTGGGGAGCATGTCCCCACAGCTGTGCATTATCCTACACTTGTGATTCAGCTCCCAAAAGCAAATTGCTTGTCCTGCTCTGAAGCCTGAGTAGCAAGGAAGGGAAGGAGCAAGAGGCCCTTGGTGGGTGAGCCTGGCTGGGCCACCGAGGCTGGGCCTTCGGGTCCTAGCTGCCCATCCCAGCTTGGCTCCTCTGGTGAGATCTTGAGCAGATTGACTCGCCTCCTGGTGCCTCATCTTTTCTTCTCCTAATGTAGAACAAGCAGGCTCTAGGGGCCCATCCAGTGCTGTGAGCTGTGCCGCGGGCCATAGTGGGGGAGGCAGTGTGGATCAGTCCAGGCTCCGAGCTGCCCAGACACCGTGGCCAGCAGGTGGGAGGGTCCTGCAGTGAGTGTCTGCCAGCCTTGGCCCACTCCAGCCAGCCGCCTCTCGTTTCTGTCGGTGTGTGGCTTGGTGGCCCCTCACCTGGAGCACATTCATACCTGTCGGGAGCTCAGCTGCGCACAATGCTTTGGTGAGCAGTAGTAAGTCATCAGTGAACTCCTGTCTCTCCTCTTAGGCTCCTGAGGACTCGTAAGCTAGGTGAGCTAGCCTGGGGGTGGCAAGGGCCAGAGGCTGGGAAGAGACGAAGGGGCTTTCGGGCGAGAGCCTTGGTGGGTAAGAGCAGAGGAGCAACTCGGTGGTGTTGCTGGGAGTGACAGGCCCTGAACCAGAACGAAACTGTGGTGGGTGGGAGGAGGGGGCGAGAGGGATTCTGTGCCCATTTCGCAGATGCCCCTCCCCCGTCTCCTCCATGATGTCCACCTTGGCGCTGCCAGTGGCACCCACACCTTGATGCCCGCCCGTGGGCACGGCTGAACGTGTGCGGAGTCCCTGCACTCTGGCGGTAGCTCCTCCCCTTTGTCTCCCACTCAGCAAAGCAAGCGAGTGAGAGTGACATTGTTCCGGGAATAACCTTGAATCGCTGTGATTTATAAAAAAGCAAATCGTTGTCAAACATCGCTACTTTGACAATTACTGCGGGGTTACGCGTGACACGCCTCCGCCGATCACGACACCTGTGACTGAGAACAACAGTTTGGAGAACCCACGTTGGGCGGTGGGAATGGGGCCCAGTCTACACATCGGGCGGGGGCGCTCCTGGTCGTTGGCACCCCCTGAGGAGTCGTAGGATACTAGTGAAAGCAACCGTTTCTTTACGATTCCAGGCGCGCTCCGGGCCGTCCCTCACTTCCCTCGTTTAGACCTTGCAGGAAACTGGAGCGATAGCGATTCTCGGTCCATGTTTAGGTTAAGGATCCTGGGGCTCCGAGAGGCCCAGCGTCTGGACTGAGACGTCCCTGGTGGTCCTGGGTGCCTTGACGAGACCCACGATGGCGGCTGCTATGGCATTCAGAGCCCACACTGGCTGTGCCTCGGGCCACTGACCCCTCTCTCTCTCCACAGGGCAAGGGACATAGGATGACCCCAGCCTGTCCCCTCTTACTATCTGTGATTCTGTCCCTGCGCCTGGCCACCGCCTTCGACCCCGCCCCCAGCGCCTGCTCCGCCCTGGCCTCGGGCGTGCTCTACGGGGCCTTCTCACTGCGGGACCTCTTTCCTACCATCGCCTCGGGCTGCTCCTGGACCCTGGAGAACCCCGATCCCACCAAGTACTCCCTCTACCTGCGCTTCAACCGCCAGGAGCAGGTGTGCGCCCACTTTGCCCCCCGCCTGCTGCCCCTGGACCACTACCTGGTCAACTTTACCTGCCTGCGGCCCAGCCCCGAGGAGGCCGTGGGCCGGCCAGCGTCAGAGGTGGGGCGGCCGGAGGAGGAGGACGAGGCAGCGGGCTTGGAGCTGTGTGGGGGCTCGAGCCCCTTTACCTTCCTGCACTTCGACAAGAACTTCGTGCAGCTGTGCCTGTCGGCCGAGCCCTCAGAGGCCCCGCGCCTGCTGGCCCCCGCTGCCCTGGCCTTCCGCTTCGTGGAGGTCTTGCTCATCAACAACAACAACTCCAGCCAGTTCACCTGCGGCGTGCTCTGCCGGTGGAGCGAAGAGTGTGGCCGCGCGGCTGGCAGGGCCTGTGGCTTTGCCCAGCCGGGCTGCAGTTGCCCTGGCGAAGCCGGGGCCGGCCCCGCCACTACCACGTCTCCAGGTCTTCCTGCTGCCCATACCCTGTCCAATGCCCTGGTGCCCGGGGGCCCAGCCCCACCTGCTGAAGCCGATTTGCACTCAGGGAGCACCAATGACCTGTTTACAACTGAGATGAGATATGGTGAGTGTGAGCAGGGCCCAGCGGGGTGGGTGTGCGGGGGGGAGGGGGGGGTTTGATGGTGCCTCCTGGTGCCCATGTTGGAAGATCCTGGGGCCATTCACGTAGATGTTTGCTGATGTCTTCTCTGTGTCCAGCCTTGTCCAGATGCTGAGGTCACCAGAATAGATTGGGATCAGACCTCATTCTGGAAGAGTTTGCAGTTTGGGTGGATGAATGGGGGCATAGATACGACAATTCAGTATGATAAGTGCAGGGAGGGGGGTCCCCTAATTGGGTGTCAGGGAGGGCTTCCTGAAGGAGGTGATACAGGAGCAGAGATCTGAAGGACTAGTGGAAATGAGTCAAGCTCAGGGAGCCGTGGGGGCCTTCTAGATAGGGGGAGCAGTGTGGCCATAGGTCAGAAGCTGGGAGTGACTGTGGCGTGTCCTGGCACCGCAAGTTGACAAGTTTGCCTGGAGGCGATAGTAGGCAGGGGCAGGGATGTGTTCCTGCCCACATGGGTCAGTGATTTTTGGCAGTGGCCCCAGGGTCAGGACAGAGGGAAGAATGTGCCTGGGTGAAGAGGCTGGAGCTCTGAGGCTGCCTTGGAGGGCTGGGCTGGCTTGCTCCCAGTGTCCCCTGTCTCCCCCCTCTGGGCCCATGTCTTCTGGGACCGAGGCTGCCAGCTGCTGGAGCTTCTTGCTGACTGGGCAAAAGCTCTGTGAGCCCTTGAGTCCTGCCCGCTTCTGCTCCCCTCTAAGCCCCCAGCTCCCTCAGCCACAGCCACCTTCTGCTGACCCATCTTCCTGCAGCTTCCAGGCCCCCAAATCCTCTGCTGGATCCTGTGTGCTTGTGCTGGGCCAGGGACTGGCCAGGGTCTGGCAGGGGATGGGATGGAGGACATGGGGGTGGGAGGGAGGCAGAGCTGGCATCTAACAGGGAGTCACCTCCCTACTCTGGGTCTCTGTTTTCCCATTTGGGATAAATGCTGGCCTGCCACCATGAGGATGTCACACACGGATGGTAGGCACTTTTGGATTTGACTGAGAGTATTTGCAAAGAGGTGGGTGGGGAAGTCTTGTGTGATCCCTTGCTGCTAGGAGTCCTCGAAGGATATGACCTGTCCCCATCCCTGCTTTGAAAGCCAGAGTCCTGGAGTTGGGCGCTACCTTTACTTATTTTTTGGGATCACTTTTTCCATCTGTAAAATGGGGAGATACCCTCAAAGTTGTTAGCAGGAGTGACTGTCATGACAGTACCCTCTCTTGATGCTCTGGGCAGGGGCTTCTCAGCCTCCCCCATGAGGCACCTGGCATCATGCCCATCCACAGCAGATGCCTGGTAACCTTGCTCTGGCCTCTTCCCTAGGCCAGTTGGCCTCTAACAGCGGTCGATGAAGCTGTCCTAGTGACAGCCAGGCCGTGGGCAGGTTACAGGCCCTGGAGGCCAGTCTGGGATTTAGTACCTGCAGAAAGAAATTGAATTTCGCTTCTTTGTCGAACATCGGCAGAGAGCGCCAGGCATATATCAGGAGGTTTATGGTTCTCCGTGCCTGGCCAGCACTGCCTGTCACTCTGCAGGGGCCTCCCCCATCTTGCTCAGCAGAGGGCAGGTTCTTTTGTTTGGCTTTCCCTGTGGCTCATCAGCCCAGTGGTCTGCAGTGGACAGAGCCAGGCTCTGCCCTCATGGGCGGGCACCCTCTGGGCAGCCTGCCATGTGAAGCACAGAGCCAGGAGCAGCCAGCTGGGCTTGGTTGAAGCCGGAAACAGGAATTGGTTGGTAGCTGTGGTGTCTTCAGAGGTCAGAGAAAGCCAGCAATGGGAAGAGCACCAGCGTCACCATGGTCAGAGTCCTTGCCTGGCCTCTGGGCCTGAGGTTGGGTGGAGACTGGATGCTAATGATCCTCGGGCATGAGACCTTGGGCTCTTGCCTGCTCCCAAGCCTGACCTCTCTTCACGCCCCTTGTCCTGCTTGGCATGTTTCCAGGCTGCTCCGTTGGGGTTGCCTGCAGGGAGGGCCTGTGGGAGTTGCTTGGGTGATGTGACAGCAGCCATCATAAGCAGATTCACATGGCACACTGGTGCCCAGAACTGGGCTGGCACAGCCCCTTCTCCCTTGGCAGGCAAGAGACCTTCCTCTTTGCCACCTCCTCCTTTCTGCCTAGTCTCCGTGGGGCAGAAGACCAACAGGCTCAATTTAGTCCATGTGGCAGGGGCATTTGAGGGCCAGTGGCTCATCGGGGCCTGTGCCTGGTGGCAGCACTTCCTTTACTAAGCCCTTGGCCTTACCTCCAAGCCTCCCTTCATCTCCTCCCCAATGGGCCAACTGGACACATGTAACAGCTGCAGGAGAACCAGCTGGCACGTGGAGCTGCCAGATTGGGAACAAGATTGGCGGGGATCATGGAGAATGGAGGGATGAGACCCTCAGCCCTGCCCCTCTTCCAGGTACTGCAGTGAGGAGCTGTGCTCATGTTCTGTGGGACACCCAAGTAGGACCAGCTGAGGGCGGGGAGGGGCGGGCCTGGGATGGTGCCGGGAGAGGGATGAGGCTGGGAATGGTGGGCAGTGACAGCCTGGAGTGCCTGGGCCCGCCTCAGAGCCCAGTGCGTTTGACAAGAGGGTACAGGCGCCTGTTAATTTCACGCAAACTGCCTTTGATAGATCTCTTGTTATTTTTGGTGAGTTGAGCCATAAATTTGTGCCATCTTGCTGCCGCAATCTGTTAAGTGGGGGGGAGAGGAAGAGAAGGAAGGCAGGCAGGAAGGAGCCGGCAGAGGACTGGCGCCGAGGCTGACTGAGGGTGGGCCAGGGAGGTGGGTCGTAGAGGTAGCTCGAGCTGCAGACTTTGGGGGGCGGCTGCTAACCTGCCCTTCCTGCCCACTGACCCTCCAGACCTGAGGCGGCACCGGCCATTGTGGGGACGGCGAGTGACACTAAGTCTTTCTCTCTTGGAGCCCCGGTGGCTCCTCTCCACGTTCCCTGCTGCCTCCAGGTGCTGCTGCCCAGCCTTGGCGAGGGGTTACGGGTCCACCGTCCTTATCATCCAGGCTTCATTCACTGCCTGGCCACCATGTGAGCCTGGGGGCTCCTGAGTGTCAGGCCCAGGAGGCATAAAAGATGGTAGGTTCAAATCCACACTCTGCCACTGCTGCCTGTGATGGGCAAGGTGCTGCCGCTGGGGCCTCAGGACCCCAGATCTCTGAGCATTGCTTCTCTGGTCCAGCCCCCATCAGTTTCCCATGGTGGCCTGAGCTGGGCCTGGCATTCCGACTCCACTTGGACCCATCTACTACCTGCTTCTGGCCTGCTTTCTAGTTCTCTCCTGCTTGTTCACCTCCCAAGTCCTCTGCTGCCTCTGCTGCCGCTTCAACTGGGAGACCCTTTGCCCTCCGTTGTCCAGAATTTCCAGGCCCAAGCTCCATCCTCTCCCGGAAGTGACCTCTGACTGCCCATCCCTGTCCTAGGCCAGCCTCCTCTCAGCACGCGGGTTCTGTGTTCCTCTTCTGGCCAGCCTGGCTGGTAGCAGGCAGCAGGGCCCTGACTGCTGGGCTCAGATGCCAGGGAGGCAGGGCTTCCCTCAGGGTGGGGTTGAGGGGTGACCTAGCATGTGCTGTGTGTTTCCTGGAAGGTGCTTCCCACCCAGATCTGTGCTGTTGGAGCTCAGAGCTCATCATGGGACAGGGAGGGGGGCACACACTCCCAGGGATCAGGTTTTTGCCCACCTGGCACATGCCTTAGTGCTTTTACTCAAGTGATGTTCATGCCAGGCCTTAGGCTGGCTCTGAGCAACTGCGATCCCAGGAGAACCAGGTGCATCTCTGTCCTCCAGGGGGTGGGGGATGGGGGGGACTGCTGTTGTGCAGTGGAGGTCAGGCCCAATGGCTGAGGTCACCCTGTGAAGGCTCAGTACCTGACCCCGCAAGTGACTGTGAAAGAGGATAGGCTTCTCCGCCTCCACTTCATGGCCTGCAAAATGGGGTGCATAGAATGGTTCTGGAGAGAATAGGGAGGTTTCAGCAAGGGAATCTGGGTAAGTGCTTAGCATGGTGCCTGGCCCTTGGCAAAAACCCAGTGAAGTGCTGCAGGTTGTCATAATTTTGTGTAGGTATGTATGCTGAAGGTCATGGAAGAAGAAAGGGTGAGGGATTAACCCCCAGCGGTGGGAAGGTGGGCTGAAGAAGGTGATTCTGCACTGGGTTTTGAGGAGTGAATAGGAATTCACTAGTCCGTGAAATTTTTCTTTACTTTGAATCGCTTTTAAAATGTGATCTATTGAAAGGAAATTTCATCTCATAAATGGAAAAGGAACATCATGTCTTTGAAATAGGAGCTAGCCAAACCAAAGAAACAACCACAGTGAAAACAAAGTGATGTTATTAAATCCTTGCTAGATGCTCGTCCCGTCTCTACATTTGTTAGAAAGAGAAATGAGCACGTGCCGGATGTGTTCAAGTCTTGAACTGCACAGAGGCTTGGGCTTTCGTCTATTGGGGGGGATTGAAAGTAAAGCGATCATGTCATGTGTCACCGAAGCTGGGATGTTGGTGAAGCTATAAAGAGGGGAGGCCTCGCTATTAATTGTACCAGGGCAAACCGGGCTATCCCAGGCAGATGGGTGCACAGTCACCCAAAATTAAAAGAGACCTGGAAAGGGACTGACGTCATTGGTGCGTGATCCAGTGCTATTTAATGGTGTGTTTGCGAGCCGCCCAAAACACAGCCCCCCACGCTCTGGAAAACCCTGCAGGAGAAAGTGCCTTCTTTCGGGGAGAGGAAGCAGCCTGTGCAGGGGCGTGGGGGGTGCGCGCCAGGGATGGAGGGAGCTGGAAGTAGGCTGGTGTTGCTGGACCATGGCCCTTGGTGGTGGAGGATGGGACCAAGGCTCTGACCACCCCCCCCGCCCCCGCCTGACACTGGGTCCTTACCCTGTTGACCAAGGGCCTCTAGGTAGTGTGCAATGGGTATCTGTGGGAGTCAGAGGTGGTCCCTGCTCTCATGGAGGCCCTGATTTCATGGGGAGGTGGCAGAGACCCAGCTAGTTGTGTTAAAAAATTGGGCAGACAGACCGGTAGTTTGGAGGAAGTCATTAGAGGGGGCTGGCATTTTGGCTGGGTGTCTGGGCTCAGAGGGACATTGCTTATATCGGATGACAGGGCCATTTTCCAAAGCCACCTCCCTCTCCCACTGCCCCCTGGGATTCTGATACGCTGTGGGGTATAGGAAGTGCTGCTAGGGGTGGAGAGCTGGGGAGGGACATGGCAGAACCATGTTTCAAGGGCATCAATTGGTGCCTACTTGGGGCCCTGGGGCCAGCCTAGGAGGATGCAGGGAGCCCTGGGAGGGGAGGACGGCTTTGTAAATTGCAACGCTCTCTCCCTGCGCAAGTGATGATTATTGTGGTTATTTTTAACACATTCATGACAAAGGAGGCTGAAGGGGCTGGACTGTGTGCAGTTCGGGTCTGCAGAGCATGGCATAGCAGGTGTCTGCGGTTCTGCTCAAATGGCAGAGTCTGTGCCCACCCTGTGCCCACTGTGCCAGGGGTGAGACACAGGTCCCTGAGTAGTCAGAGCAGAGAATCCCTCAGGGGTAGCTGGCTCATGCTTGCTGAATGTGTTTGGCTGCTCAGAACTAGACTCAGTGGTAGAAGGGTGTGAGAGATGGGCCCCTTTTTTTGGCTCTTCAGGGCCAAAGAGAGGGATGAACTCAGGACATTCACAGATGTAGAAGGCAGCGGCCTGAGGTCTAAGCCACAAAGGAACCAGCATAATCTGTGTCCTGTCTAGGAAGGCTTCCTGGAGGAGGTGGTATTTGACTTGCAGAAGATTTTGGGACATTGAGGTGGAGGAAGTACATTCCAAGGATGAGAACAGTTTAGCAGGTATGAGGAGGGAGGAAGGCATTTGCACATTCAAGGGATAATGAGAAGGGCAGCTCTTTTTCATTGAGAGTTAATTGTACTCCAGGTGGTTCTTGTTGCTTGTTCCTTTTAATTCTCATAATGAGTCTGTGGTAGGAAGTTCTACCTTTATATTTTGTTGAAGATTTTTCAGCTCAGAAGTGTGAGGTGACCTGCCCAAGGGTACACAACCAGATTGGTAGAGCTGAGCATTGAGCCTCTATCTCTCTGGCTCCTCGTTCTTCCCATTAGAAGTAGGTCGATGTTGCTGGGTGGTGGTCTCAATGGTGGGGGTCCCCAAACACTGGGAGCCTGGGCCTTCCCAAGGGTCCATGTGGCCTGGAAGTGTGCTTGGCTGCCTGGCGGACAAGGGAGCAGATCTGGACAGCTCAGCAGGGCGTGGAGCCTGCCAGGCTCATGTCTGCCTGCGACTGTGACAGTGGAATCTCTGAGAAGGGAGCTTGTGTGGCTGGAGCTGAACTCCAGAGGCAACAGAGGACAATCAGGCTCATCTCAGGGCCAGGGGGCACAGAGGGACCAAGAAAAAACTAGAACGTGGTACAAAAACAGGAAAGAGGCAGCTATGGAGGGCTCGGGTGGGGCAAGGGAGTGACACAGGGCCCCGTGTTAATCGGGAAGGCACCTCAGTGGAGGTAGTGTAAATACATATGCCTGGCTTAAAGCTACAGCAGTGCAGTTCAATGGAAAGAGGGTGGCCTGAGAGGCAGGCAACAGATGGCCTCTGCCTGGGGTAGCCAGCCAGGCAGACAACAGAGAGGTGGGGGACTGTGGGTGCCTGAGCCCCTGGCCCAACTAGCCTTAGAGCCTGTGGGGCAGGACACTCAGGAGTCCTGGGGCACCCACACCCCTTCCTAGACCCCTCCTTGTGTTCTTACCCAGCTTCCTCTCACACTCCCCCGGTTCTGGGCCCGGAGCCGACTGGGGCCTGCACGTGGCATATGCTGAATAAACGTTTGTTTCTGTAAATGACACCTCTGGTCTTCTCTGTCTTCTTCCCCCTTTAGGGAAAACTGGCTTTCACGTGTAGGGAAAATAAATTGCTGGACTCTCCTCGGAAGGGGTGGAGGAGATGGCAGTGATGTTGGGCTATGCTGTGTGGCCTTGGGCTTGTTTCTTCCCTTCTCTGGCCCAACCAGGAGAGCTAGGAGAGCTAGACCTGTGTCATGCTCAGATTGTCAAATAGGGAGACTTCTAGAAACCAGAGACACCACCACTGGTTATATATTGTAGGACAGGCTAGTAAATGGTTGGTGAGTGACATGGTTAGCAGAGGTCATGGGAACCCCAGGAAGCAGTGCGAGTCCACCCTGGATCAGCAGGTCAGGTTGGTTTCTCACGTGTCTGTGTTTGATGGGCCTACTCCATGCCAGGCTGGTGCAGGGTGAAGGCAGACAGGGTGCAGAGACACAGGAGTGGTCAAGACATAGAAACAGGAGCTGGGTGTGAGTACTCTCGCCTGCATCTGCAGCAGGTCAAAGGGCATCTCCACCATGTTTGTTAACACATGAGTGTCAGCCTTGAGAGTGGTCAGGCGCGGGGCTGCTAGGCCTTGAGCTAGTATTCAAGGTCATACACCACCATTTCCAGCCACCCCCACGGAATGGGGGGAAATGAGGAACAGTGTGCCCATTGGTGTTTACGATATTTAGCAAGGCTGGATTCTGTGCTGGAGTTCACTGTGGAGAGGGAGATGGCTTCCATACAGCCTTCCTTCGGAGGGCTAATGAGTGGAGGAAGTGTAGATGGCCAGAAGATAGAAGCCTCTATGATGGGCAGGCCATCATAGAAAAGGGGCCAGAGTAAATGGTGGCGCGCATCTGTAATCCAAGAGCTGGGAGGCAGAGAGGCCAGGGATCACTTGAGTTCATAGGTTCGAGACTACCTCGGACAACACAGCGATACCTGGTCTTGAAAAAAGCAGCTGGGCACAGTGGCGGGCACCTGTAATCCCAGCTACC
>PVHY01028932.1:0-14759 GCA_004024945.1 Uropsilus gracilis | reverse complement strand
GTTATTTCTTGTCTTCTGCTGGGTTTTGGGTTTTTTTGTTGCTCTTTTTCTAAGTCCTCAAGTTGGGAGATTAGAGTATTTCTTTGGGCTGTTTCAATTCTTGTTGTTTGGGCCTGTATTGCTATGAACTTTCCTCGCAGTACTGCTTTTGCTGCGTCCCACACATTTTGGAACGTTGTGTCGTCATTGTTGTTTGCTTTCATGTAGGTTTTAATTTCTTCTTTGATTTCCTCTTTTACCCAGTGATATTCCAGAAGCCTGTTGTTCAGTCTCCATGTGGGTGTTTACTCTCCTTGTTTTCTTTTCATTGTTGATTTCTAATTTGATGCCTTTATGATCGGAGAAAAAGGTTGGTATTAAACAAAGGCTTTTTGGGAGGACATAATTCCTGGCAACACCTGTGTTACTTTGATAAGATATCATAACCTTTCTGATAGTCTGCTTCCTCTATTCCTCTATTCTCACTGCCCTTTATGGTAAAGAAAATACTGCATATATTTTAGATGATTCTATAATAACATAAAGTAGTAAATAAAAGCACCAGGTATAGATGGTGCCTGAGCAACAGTAGGGACTCCATAAATACTAGTGTCATGCCAACTTTGCTCCTCACCCCTTCTCTGCTAAAAGTTCCCAGTGGTGGGATTAGATTAGAGAGTGGGGCAAGGAGAGATAAACTTGCAAGCCACCTATTCTAGTGCTTTCTGATCCATGCTGCATTAATGCTACAGAAAGCATGCTGTAGGTGCTCATGGAAGGGAGAAATTAATTGTTTCTGCCCTCTGGAAATACTGAGGGCCACAACAGAGGGCTGAGCAGTAGTGTTTAGGAAAGAGGAGATATTTGGATTCGGTTTTGAAGATCCCATGGGGAACAGTGTGATCTGAAGTGGGCACCTAGCCAAGGACTTCCAACACATTTTAAAGGGACATGCTTTTTTCCTTCCAAAGCTTCTTTATGGCTTCATCTTCTCGTATTAATAGTATATCACCACCAGTGAGAAAACCATAGATCATTGAGTACAAATTAGAGAGATTGCAGTACCTGGAGTTTTGGAGCTGTGGATATAAATGGCTTAACAGGGACTTCCAAAGGCAAAGAGACATGTGGGGAAAGGCCTGGCTTCCTGTGGGGCCTGACTGAGCCATGAAGAAGCTTCTGGTTTATGTCCTTGAGAAGATGCCTATTACAAACAAATCATTTTGCCCACAACCCCATATGTTCAGAGTTTACCTTCCCAGATTAAAAAAAAAAGCTTTTATTTCACAAATAGGCACCAAAATAATATGACCCTTAAAAAAATCACAATGGTGTTGCACGTTCACCTTAAAAACTATAAAATACATACAAAGAAGAGCTAAAGTAGTCATCACATTCCTAGTACTTGAAGACAATGGTATTTGTCTTTAAAATTCTAGGGGATCATAGAAGCTTTACTCTTTATTTCATGAGGGCATTATTTTACTTTTTGATGTGGTTTGATGTGGTTTTTACTCATTTTTATGATTTTTAATCTGCAATGAAATATTTCTCCAACATGATGACTTAGTGTTTTAGAATCAGAGTGTACCATCATATGTTAAACAATTTCATAATTATGTTTATTTAGCTTAGCTTTTATTTTAGAGATTCTGATTCACTCTAGTGGTTTGTAGATTTTTCACAAGTTAATTCCTACATAAAGTTTCTCTAAGTGGGATATTTCCATTTATGAGGTCATACATTTTAAGGTAGTTGAGAGATGTTACAAGTTGCTGGCCACAGATGATATACCAATATAAAATGTTACCAGAATGTCATGGGAATATTTATGTCCCTATATTTTTGCTCCTGCTGAATATTAGCATTTTCAACTGCCTATTTGATACCCTGTCAAAGAAAAGGCTGTAACAGGCAGCGATTATTTGAGAGAAGAGGGCGATCCTGGAAGAACACAAGAGAAGGGCTCTGGAGTCCAGGGGGCACGTGCCCATTCCCGTGCATGCCTGCTGCCAGCCCCTGGTCACAGCCTGTGCATTCCGCATTCACCCGAGGGGTCAGGACATGGCTATTTGGAGCTCTCGATAAACAAAAGAAAAAAGGCACAAAACTTGGGAAACTTTTCTCATTTCTCTGTTTCTCTACAAACATGCCCTTTCTTTCTCAAGGGGGTTGCCTCCTCTACTGCAATTAAAGGCAAGTAGCAACAGTAGTAAAGATTTGGCATCTCTACGTGGATGTCACATTTTCTGCAAAGGCCACCATGGAATGGGGCTCGAGGGGCCTCCTGGCAGGCGGGATGGAGAGCTTTGTGGATTCTTGAGATGTCTTTTTTTTTTTTTTTTTTGGAAGACATAAAGAAATTAAAGTTTTCATTAGGTAAATCATTAACGTGATTAACAAAAGGGAACTTCTAAAAGAATGTCTTGTGAGACCGCCATCTTAATGTGCTCCCTCAAATACCTGGAGACCGCCATCTTAATGTGTAACAGGCTCAAATACCTCAGATTACCACACAGGAATATGTACAAAGGGCTGAGCAGGAATAAAGGACTCCTGCCTCCAGATGACCTTAGTTGTAAGTAGTAGTAGTTGTGTGGTGAAGAGGATAGTATACTGCTTAGAAAAGAGTCTGAAAAGAGTGTCTACAGTAGTGTAAGGGAGTTAGAGGATTGCTTGTGAGGTGGAGATGGGAGTGCAGAATCACTCCCATCAGTCACTAGCTGTGTAATGTTGGCCTGTGGCTTCATCTTCTTATACCTCACTCTGTTACCTATAAAAAAAAAAAAGATAATGAAAGCCCCCTGAAAGGGAGTGAGAACTACATGACCTATCTGTAAAGTACTTAATAAAATGTCTAGCTTATAATCAGGGGTCAACAAATAGCAGAACTGTAGCTTAACTGAGAGCCTAGTAGTGTGACTTGTATAAATGTTGTGAGAAATAAGGTGGTGATAAAGATCGTCAATTGTTGCTTTACATTTTTTAAATGTTTAAAAAAATAAGATCAAGAGGAATAGTAGATGCATACATAGCTGCTTTCTCCTAGAAGGAAGGTTATAATGTAGATCATGATCTTGCTACTTTGCTGAGATTATTCTTTTAGGTCACTTCATCTGCAAAATTGTGCTTGATTGGGGCAGAATATACAGACAATATTTTTCTCATTTTTAAAGTACAGGACTCACTTCCTGTAGGCTTTTTTAATTGAAATGAAATATAGATGATTATTTTTTCAGAAATATGTAAGGTGACATCCACTAGACAATAATTTAAATATAATTCTTATCTATTGGTTTTTTGTTTTGGAAAGGAGAATTCTGGCCAAATGATAAGGAGTTCCTAGAAAATTAACCCCAGTACAGATTCTATTTAACAAAAGGCTGAAAATACTTGATGAACAATTTAATGCTATCTATCTCTAGCTTAATGAATCAAGGTTACTGAAGATGGTATGAGGGATGACAAGATTTCAAAGTGTCTTGTTTATTCTTTTTATCCTTCCCCAGTGTCTGAGTTCATATACATAAGCATTCAAGAGTTGTTTGCTTCAAATTCATTCAATTTCATTTTGTTACCAGACCTTTAATACAATATTCTACTTTAGGAGAGAAAAATTGGAATATTATGTATGTACCAACTAGTTTAATATTTAGTTCTAGGAAGAGTGAGAGTTTTAGTCAGGAGCTCATTTTTCAAAGGCAAAAGGCTAACACTTTACACTCCACTGATGACTATCCCAAATGATGCAAATTCAACTGATTTGATGTCAGTTGACAGAGTGGAGGTGAGGGGTGAATTGTCACAAAGCAAAAAACCTCCCTGAGACTGGGACTTCAGAGAAGAAGCAAGAAAGATTGATATAAAGAATGTGAATTTCAAGTCCTGATATAAATGACCTGTGATTACCACACAGGAAATCAGAAAAAATCATGCCAATTAGTAGCTGGGAGGGGCAGAGATGCATTCATTGTGAGCAGATCTGAGATAAGCTGAACACCTAATCAAAAGGGGGTGGTCATTGTTAAAAATAGATTAAACAGGTGTAGAATGGAGTCCTTCATGCCAGGCCCCCCTGCCCAAATTTAATGCATAAGCTAATTGCAGTTTCAACCAAAATGCAATCTAAACCCAATCAATCTGTAGTTCTCTGAGCAGCATCAGTAAAGTAATCTGTACAACAAGACACCCCTGCCTTCCCCTGAGGGAAGATGACTTTACCAGAAACAGTCTCTCTTTTCTTGATAACCTTGTCTCACCCTCTTTCTGACTACACAGTGCTCCTTTTCGTGCAAGCCATTGCCTGTCTTCGACTGCATGCTGCCTCATATGAATCACTCAATAAATCCAATCCAATATCTAAAAACTCTAAAAAAATTCCCTAATAAAGCCAGTTATATCTCAAAGAAAATGAGTTGATGAATCCACCTGAGGAAATGGGTGCTTATTAGTAATGAGATTAGTGCTGAAATTTTTGATGAAATCAGTGGCTTATTTTACTATGTCTAATGTCAAAAATGGGCTCTCGGTGTGAATCTCAATTGTGCAAAACATATAATATGGTTAATATATTTGCAAAATATCCCTCCCCTTTTTTGTTCTCCTTGTATGAATATGGACTAAGAGTTCAGTAATGACTTTAGCCAGGACTTCTAGGCACAGGACATTAAATTCCAAATTGCCCTGAGCTCAGACATTAGTTTGGAAGAGCGTTACTTGCCTGATACCATCTCTAAGGGTTATACAAATCTGCTTCTAGATTATGGTCCCACATCAGGATTGCCAAGATCACAAAACAGATTGTACAAGTATGTTGAGGCTTATTTGCTACTGAGTGCTTATTTAATACATCTCTGAATATGTAGAGGAATGGGTTTAGAGTGGTTTTCACTGACAAAGCTGTGTATACAGAAGCAGCAAAAGAATTCTCACCTATCTCAGAGTTCTTCAGGGAAAGGACCCAAGAGTTAAATAGGATCAAACTGAATTAAGTAAATTCCACATTGCATTTGATAGCTCTGTAGATTGTATGTGTTTTTTTAATTACTTCAATTTTTCGAAGGGATCACACTGGTTCAAGGTCATTTAAAACATTAAATAGATCATTCTATCATCTAACATTGTTATATTTCATTTTTTAAAATTCATATATTGCATTCTTCTACTTTCTCTGAGTGTATTAGGTCTATCCAGGGATGTTTGGTTATGATGAATGTGGTTTTCTCCAAAGGAAATGTTGCAGAAGGGTGAGAAGTGGTTTCCTTTCTATGCACAATGAGTACCATGCAATTGTGACTTCAAATGCAAGACAGATCCCAAAGGAAAGAAGAGAGCAATGAGCCTACTGCCTTGCCCTGGTGACAATTTGCAGGGAATGTGAAGACAATATTTATCTAGTAATAGTAATTGTTTTTTATGGTGATGGTTCACTAAAGACTTAGCATGTAATAAATGTGATAATGTTTTGGCATTGATTCTGACATATTTAAGACCTCAGCTAGGTGATTTTATTATTATTATTATCCTCACTTTACAGAAGAGAAAACTCAGACTCTGAGATCTTAAGCAACCTACTCATAAGTGGTGGGGACAGAAATCAAACCCAGGCTGTCACCTCCTATAGTTCTGCTATGCAGCTGGATAGAAACCCTCCTTTAAAGCTTTTTGAATTTTCTTTTTTTATTTATTCAAGAATAGAGATTTCCAGTTACTTTTGAGATAATTATAAATACTTTCTTTCATTAATATGAGTATTGATTCCTAAACTGGCTGTTGCTGATATTTGTAAAATTTCTGTAACTTGGGTAAGAAAGGAAAATAAGTTTGTATCTCATTTTTCTTGCTATCCTTTTGAACCATTTGGTTGAGTTCCTAATAGCAGAAATGTTAGGAGAATATTTCCAATCATTCCACCATCTCACAAGTGGATGAAAGTGTTAGCATTTCTTCTTTTGTGTAAGGAAATTGGGAAATTAATGACATTAAATTAATGACACTAGACATTAGAAAACTTTGACAAGAAGAAAGACAATAATAATACTGTCTCTGAGGATACTGCTGTCACAGTTTTGGAAACCTTTAGGTGTTTTCTCCAGTGAATATATAGTAGCAAAAAAGAATCACATCTGAGTATTGTTCTACAATCTGTCTCTTATTAACAACCCATTATATGCAAAGCAAATAACTTATGGAGATATAATGCTAAAATACATATGGTAACAAATAACTAGCAAAATATATTTAAAAGTTACTAACAGAGTAAATCAAGGTTTTCATCACTAGAAAAAATTCAACTATCTAAGGTGAATTAGCTGAAGTTACTATGGTAATCATTTAGCTATCACACACACACACACACACACACACACACACACACAAAACCCTCAAATTTCAGATGTTTACTGCAGCACTATTTATAATTGCAAGGACATGGTAACAACCCAAATGTCCCCAAACAGATAAATGGATGAAAAAGATGTGGAATATATACACAAAGGAATATTATTCATCAATTAAAAATGACAAATTTGATGAATTTGCAATAACATGGATGTACCTAGAAGAAATCTTATTAGCAGAAACAAGTCAGAAAGAAAAAGATACCAAATGGTTTTCCCAATATATGGGATATAGAAAAAACAAACAAAAGGCCATGAAGAAAAGTTAAAGCAAGCTAACAACCAAACTAAAGCACACAACTGGGGTGGGGGGGGGGTGGGAGTGGTCAAGGAGGGGAGGTGGTGTGTGAACCTGGGGAATACAAAGATGTGAAATATATATATAAACATATTATTTTTAAAAATACTGTATGTCAATTAACTTCAATAAGAATCTTAAAGAATTATAAATATTTTTCCATGTCACAAAATATACATATATGAAAAAAATAGTCTTCATTATAACTGAGTAGTAGGAATATGTATGATACTGTTACTCAAAAAAATTCATAAAACTCTTATCAAATAAATGATAAATGTACTGTTCTCTGCCAGCACTATTTAGAGAGGAAGCGTCATATTTTCAACAAAATTATTCTCACAACCTGAAAATCAAATTCTCCAGGATCATCACCTAGGGCAGAGCTGAAGTCATCTGCTTGCGCTCTTGTGTCAAGTTTGTTACATTTTTTTCTGGGAATAGGGTCAGTATGGTCACAGATCGAAACTCAGGCGCATGGGCAGCTGGGAAATCAATACTGTTCTTTTCCTTCAGCAACAGGCTCCGGAGCTCCACACTCAGGCCCGGCTCTGCATTGGTGTTTTGGGAAATATTTCTTCAAAAAGTTGATTTTAACTCTTCAATCATGTATAGAAATAACCCACAGCGCATCCTTCTTCAAAACGAAGAGTGATAAACTATCAACAAAAATTATTTCTTATGTTATTTCTTATTTCTCAAATGATATTCTGTTCCCATTCCCTCTCTTCAGGCACCTGATGAAAATGATTGTTTATCAAGAAAACAATATGCAAATTTATGTATATCCATAGTGCACTTTTCTCATTCATAATTCTTTCGTTGATATTCAAGTAAGATTGGTACTCTTACAAGTAAAACACACACACAAAACTAACTTCAAATCAAACAGAAACAGTAAAAAGAATTCAGGGTTTTTATCCTATAACTTAACAGAAAGGTGAGGGCACTTAGTCAATTTTGCTTCTAACCATAGTTCTATTCTCTTAGGTCCTCCTCAATTTTCTGAACCAAGAAGCCACTAGAGGAAAATAGGAAGTTGAAATATATTAATATGTCAAAGTGTGAAAGGGGAGTCTCCGTATCTCCCAGGTGTATGTGTTTTGATTTCATGTCGATTTGCTCATTTTTTCCTTTACCTGGAGCTTTTGAGTTTAAGCCTGAAAGCCCAGAAGATCATGACTGAAATACCAAATCCTTCTTTCAGGGTTATGATTTTACATAGTCTAGTGTTGTAGGGTTCTTGGTGGTGGAAGGCAGATTGTAGTTTTTAATTTCATAATCTAATTAATAATTTGATACAACAAAATCATGTTCTTAGTTGTCATGGTAATGCCAAATTGTTAAAAAAAAATTTTTATACACTCTCAATGTCTGTATCAGTAAGAATAGGAGTAAAATAGTTTGGGAGCAATTGTTAGTTTGAAAATTTAGAGACAAATATAAATCTCTGTGTGGATGTTAAAAAATTCAAATGACCCAGTTATACTATTTAACTTTTTGAACATTTTTTTCAGGCTTTAAGCTTCTCAGGATTGTTTTAGGATTGTGTGTTAGATGCTAAATAGCTTTAATTAAAAATATTTCAAGTTCTGTACATAACCAGATGGAGGTTTTTTTTTAATCAGCTCATTTGATAACTAACTGGGAGATCCTCTAGTATATCCTGTTCTCAACATTCCCAGTGGAAATCCTTTCTTGACTGAGCTTCTAGGTAATATATAACATAAACTACACACACACACACACTATATATATATATATATATATAACACAGATATATATATATACATATATATAGATATATATACATACATATATATATACATATATATAAAACACAGATAACACACTTGTCAGGCATGTGAGACACTTGGAGAGAATTAGTGTAAGAAGCTTGAATGGCTCTAAAGGAGCCTAAATTGTTCATCTTTGAAATTCTCATAGTTTTTTTTTTTTAAAGGAAGGTGATTCACTGCACACAGGAAATGAGAGATTGCTTTAGATAGATATCTGTTTTTCCTTGTTAGGGCAGTGGAAAGGAAAGGTATGACTTGGATGAAATCGGTTTATTATAGTTTGTAGTGGAAGAGTTTTACCAAACTGGGGGATTTTTTGATTCATTTCTAAGATAGTATTATAAATCCCTGAATCATTTTTAGCATGTTACTTCTGGGGATTTAGACTTCTGTGTACCATCATGTTTCCACTTTCCAACTTGCATGATATTCTAGAATAGGTGGAAGTTTGCCTAAGCTGAGTCAGAAGAAAAAAAGACAAACAGATCCCATCCAAAGGCACCAGTCAAACAGATGTGGCAAGGATGATTTTCTTGATATTATAAAACACCTGGCTACTGCCTTCCAGAGACAAGAAATCTGTACCCAGAGAATTCCTCTGGAAATGAGTCAAGGGACACATATTGGGACACGCTGATTTACTCATCTAAAAATAGGCAGGGGCCAATGAAACTACACTCACTCATCAAGGTTTATGAAGTGTCATTAAAATATTTCCACATTATCTCTCCCTTTATTAATTCATCCAAGCAGTCTATTTGCTTTTTGGACCCAAAGTAGCCCATTGAGCAGACATCTTAATTGAGTTGTTCATAATGAGACTTAGATATTTTTTCATGAAAGGAGCCAGATAGTTCAGACCCATTAGTATGTGGGAACTTTAAATGGTCTTTTCCAATATGCATTACTCTGTAATGGAGTACTTGGGAATGCATTGGCTATGCATAACCTAGACAATTTCTCTATCACTTTCTTTGAGAATACTAAGGAATCATCCCATGTTTCAGAGAGGCTTTAAAAAGTATTGCAATCCCATGGTTAAAATAATTGTAATTTCGATTCTTTCAGGATTTATGTTTTTAGAGTGTGTTTGACTACTAAAACCCTAAGGATTTTATTTCAAGTCAAAGTTATATTTGAAGGCTTTTTTCCTTTTTATTTGAAAAATATCTACCTGAGAAAAGTCCTGGGAGATTTCTATCAATGGAAGGAACCAGAATGTATGAAATCCCAGTTAGAAGAAATACGTTTGAACATAAAACCAGGATTAAGGATTCCATAGTGAAAGACACAGCTAATAATTCTAATTTTTTTTGTAACCAATGATTTGAAAGTTGGTGGAGTTTTTAAAAACAATTTTGATAAATCTCCATCAATAATATCAAGAAATTAAGGGATGGGTTTAATCTGGTTTTCTAAAAAGATGGGCATCTAATATAAAAGGAGAGCTGTGTCCTTGATATAATGACTCTGCTTTATCAATATCTTATAAAGCAATACTCAATCATAATAGTTTGTTCTTTGGAATGTGAATAGTTAAGTTAGTCATGGGGTTAACCTGCTCGTCAATTAAATCTGTTATTGTTTCAACCTTGATTTGAGACAATTTAAAGCTATATGGAAAATATATCAGATTTAAAAAAAATCATAATGTTCTCTCAATTTTCATAGTGGTAAAATCTTTCCTCATGCAAAGAAATGGAATTTGGCTGCAGTCATATTGTGTATTCTCCCCATCATCTGTTCAGCCCCACATTCCAAAATCAGCTGGGTCTGTGCTTAGTTTTATTTTCATAAAATAATATATCATAATGAAAATAATACCTGTCATGTGGTGATTTTGATTAACATACTTTTTACTGACTTCAGATCTCAATATAATATTAACGGTGGTAATAGTAATAATATACATCACTATGCATAATGATATAAAATAACCATTATATATTTATATTTTAAGAGTTATGCTTTCCAGATAATAGATTATAGACAACAGAAGTAAGTTGGTTCCTCATTTCTGAACTCTTAAAAATAATTTAGACTTGAAAGCACACGATGTCATTTAAAAAGTCAACTTTGGCATGCAATTTGCCTACTCACTTTCTGATGTTACTATTTCTTCCAGGTCTCTGGATTCTCTCAAACTTCCTGGAGGAATGATTGGTGACCAGTGTCATTTTTGTAAAGGAACTAGTAACAAAGAAGCTAAATAATAAGGTTTCAGTAATTTAATTATTTAAATATCTGCTGTGAGTTAAACAATATCAGTGCACTAAGAACGTGTAAAATTATATGGAAAAGCAAATATAATATTTCTCTGTGATGACACTTGGTCTACTTTTCTCCAAATTGAAGTTGTGGAATGAAAAAATAAAACAGAACATAAGATTCCATCACTTCAAGAATGGGCACAATAGAATATTCAATATTTCATCAATGACAAACAGAAATATAGACCCTTTTATGATATTTCATAGTCTTTGCAGTCATTTGAGGCTAAAACTTACTTTTTAAATGCATTTTACTAATGATTTTTGAAAAAATGTGGGCTATTAATTATGATTTAAAAAGTCATCAACCTAGAGAAAGTCATTGCCACATAAAACTGAACACCTAACATCTGTGTGGTGTTTGGCAGAAAGTGATGCAGTTGTCTAATTGCTTTCTACTTTGGTTAAAGAATCTTAATTATTACACATAGAGTCTCTGAGTAATCTCTGGAGAATGCCATCATTTACTGAGCACAGCACAAATGTCTCTGAAATAAAGTACTGCAACATACATTTTTGTACACAAAACAGATATAAAGTAAGTAGTATAAACCAATAAAATCAAAATTATGAAAAGGGGAGTAAATTTTATGTAGGGCTAACATAAAAGAGACCAAAAATTAAAGGAAGGTGATAAAGAAAAAAAAAACCTTCAAAATGGAAAAAGCATATTTTAATGCCTCCCATATAGTTAGTATTTGCTCATTAGGCAAAGAGGTAAATCTGATCAGTAATTGTAACAAGGGCAATATTTTAATACCATCTGTTAGTCACTGTATGTATATGTGTGCATGTCCATGCACTTATCTAAATATTTTCAAGTAACTGATGAGACATAATTGTACTAAATATGCAACTCAGTGAGTCTTTGAAAAATATATGCTTTGATGCAATTCTCCCATAATCCAGATACAGACTATTCTTGTGACCTTATGTTTCTTTTGCTCATTGCAGGCAGCCTATAGAGCAGACAGCATAGCTACTTTGAGGAAAGGAGAAATAAAGTATAGCATCTTCAAATAGAGTCTATGTTTACAGATGCTGTTAGTAGAGGAAGTGATTTTAGGATCAGAATCTGGGCACTGGAATATGAGAACCAGAGTTCTGATTATCCAAACAATAGATTTGGGAAGAGTTCTTTCTGTATGAGCTTTCATCAAGACAATCCCCTCCTCTCAGTTTTGCTTAAAAATTTCCTTGAATGTGGGGATGATTTGAGCCAGAAAAGCAAAGATTTAGTCTGCTTACTCTGGCATTTTGGAGGGAAAACTAGGCTGATAGTGTAGAATGGTGTTTTTCAGCACAAGGCCAGTTTTACAAACCTCTATCGGACCATGGAGACATATATGGTGACATCCAAAATCTACTCATTGATATCAGAGGGAGCACCCTGGGCCTGAAGTGGAGAACACAGGTGCACTGACCATTAAATGGAGATTAACAAGGAACTGGGTGTCTACAATAGATGATGAAAGAAGAGTGATTGCAGCCAAAACCCCAAAGTTTCTCTCTTACCCTCTTTCCTAGTAGCTTAGCTAGAATGTGAGAACCCTAGAACAATTTTGTTTCATTTTGTTATTGTCCAATTTTAATTTTATTTATTTATTATTTTTATTTTTTAAGCGATTGCACACACACACACACACATTACATCATTGTCTACCTGAGGTTCTCCCACCACCTTGTCACCTGTGAACCATCACTTTAATCTCTTGTGCCCATCCCTCCCCCGATTTTGCCCACCCCCCTCCTTTGCTCTATGTTTCATTTCTGCTGAGGGTTTGTTTTAAATTTTACTTGTCTGTTTGTTTTCCCTGTATCCCTCATATAAGTGGAAGTGTCAGTATTTCTCTTTTCCTTTCTGGTGTATTTCTGCTAGCATGATTCCTTCTATGTCCATCCTTGTTATCACAAATGCATCAAATTTTTCTTTTTTGATTGCTGAATAATATTGCATTGTGTACATATACTTTCTGATCCATTTGTATGTTGGGGCATTTGTGTTATTTCCATATCTGGCAATTGAAAATAGTGCTGCAATAAACACCCTAGTACAGGTGTCCTTTGAAATTAGTGTTTTTTTATTCTTTGGGTAGATAGAACATTAGTAAAATAAGTTCTGGGATGACTAGAAAAGGAGAAATCCTTAAGTATCAGCAAACATCAATTTAATACAGTTTAACAAAAAACTAAACTCAGTCAAGAGATAAATTGTTCTCAAAGCAGAGATGAGATTGAGTTATAGAAAAATAAAGGTAAATTCTTTTTATGTATATTTGAATTTTGAGAAATGTCCTAACTATATAATCAAAATAAATAAGTCTAAAATCATGTTAGAAGCTGAAATAAGCAATGAATGAATATCATTCCACTATATTGAATGAATGCATTTGTATATCACTTGAGAGTCGACAGTATTTTTGCATGCTTAATGTCATTTGTTCCACTCCTGTAAGGTATGTAAGCCAAAGTCTCTTCCTTTACATGAAGATATAGACAGCTATGAACTAATATCCTGGAATATTCATTGATTTAATTCACCTAAGAAATCAGTGAATGCCCCTACCTGTCAGCTACTTGACACCCCATTCTCCTCAGAGTGCTCCCCAAGAGACTGAGAGCAAGAACAGAGAACCATGAGGGAGAGTAGGAATGACCTTTGGTGTGATTAAAGTAGTGACATGCACAAAAAATGGTGGGAGATGTAGAGGGTGAAAAAGATAAAAGAGTTCCTGAAAACTTGTTAACATTGCAGAAAAGGAGAGTCCAAGTTAATGACATCTTAACCCCTCCTGGTGGTGATTTAGTTAGCAAGGACAAGAACTAAAGGACCATATGTGTAATTGTTTTAATCAGCTAACTCATGAACCTGAGGAGATTTTAGTAGCTCTGACTGGTGTTGAAGAAGAACCCAAAAAGGTAAAAAAAAAAAAAAATGTTTGGAGAAATGAAACTGATTTCAGAGGCAGATGCTTGCAAAGGGTGTAAAATCCTTGACCTTGGTCTATGCTTGGAGAAATCCCAAAGTGAAGACCTGGACAATATATCTCTCATCTAGCAAATAGATGATGTCACAGTCTACCCAGTGGCTGCAAGGCCACTCACTGCATAGGCTCTGTCCCTGGCTGGGGTGAACTTTCATCATGTAGTTCAAAGTGGTAGAGTTTTGGTTACAAGTGCAACAAGGCAGAAATCCTGTCTGTGGTCTGAGCCAAAAAAAAAGTGAGCAGAGGAAGGACTGGAAGTGAAGTTTAGAAAAGCAATTCCCATTTCCTATCACTGAGTATTAGGATGTCACTGACATCCTTAACAGCCCAGGATAACCATAGAATTCAAGGGACCCCAGGCAGTAGAGAGAGACTTAGCAATACCAATGGAAGAGTCTAGACAACACAGGATGAAACATCTTGGCACCCAGAAAGCCTAAAATTTAAGACTCTGAAAGAAAGCCCAAACTGACAGAATATTAGTTACCCATTTGACACACATCTGAGACCTAAGTGCTAATTAGTAAACAATGCCTTCACCAGTAAACTATTCTTAAAACAAAACAGAAAAATAACCTGGAATAACTAACCAGAGAGCTAAGACATTTTGATAGTAATTTTAACATGGTTTAGGCATTGGAAAGTTTTTCCAGATAAATAGTAGGAAATGTATCATTTTTTAAAGTTAATATCAGAAAAGACATGGACAGCAAAGCTTTTTCTGGTAACTTCTACCAGGTGTCAGTGAAAACAGTCTCTGTTAATCTGGCAATTTAATTTGCAGAAAGCTAGCCAGCCTTTTACAGATACATCTCTGAGGCTGGGCACGGTGACTCATGCCTGTAAGCTGCAGCTTATGAAGCAGCCGGGGTAGGGATCGCAGTTCAAGTCCCTCCTGGGGTCCATAGCGAGACCTAGTTCCAAAAAAATAGCTGGGCATGGTGTCGCGCGCCTGTAATCCCAGTTACCTGGGAAGCTGAGGCTGGGGATTGAGTCTGTGATACCCCGGGCAACGAGAGCCTGCGGTT
>PVHY01028931.1:0-14754 GCA_004024945.1 Uropsilus gracilis | reverse complement strand
TAAACAAGGACAAACAGCAAAAAGAAAGGAGGAAAAGAGACCAGGGGAGATGTGGTGTGGGGGGGGGGGTATTCCCATGGGGATTAGCAGTTATACAATCATATATTGTAAAATATACAAAAATAAAAATTAAAAATTAAAAAAATTTTTTTTAAAAAGATTAAGTTAACTTACTTAGTGTTATAGTTCCAGCATTCCATGACCTACTGAAAAGTGTGGCAGTTGTAGATTGTCTCACAAAATCTCATTTACTAGTCTTGTAGCTGGACAAACTAAAAAAAGTTTAAAATACTGCTCTCGCACCCTTGGACCTAGTGCTGCATGCAATCTATGCCCACTGGCAAGATTTGAAGGGAGAAATTAGCCAGAAGTCATTGTCCAATCAATTCTTGGCAGATGCTTTTAGCAAACATCACCTTGGAAATAACTGCATTTCAGATTCCTATGTACTAAAAGGCAACAATGGTACAGACAGCTGAATCTTTAAAAATAGAAACCATGAGCAAATATTCCCTCTGGTTTCCCGAGTGTCGAGAGGCCAAAGCACATTGACATTAGAGGTATTGGTGGCAGTCTTGACTTTGGCACAATTTTGATGTGTCTTCAAGGGTTGTGATTCCCTTGAGGTCAGTTTCTACAGATATTCCTGTAGACCCAGGCTAGAGCTTTCTTTCACTTTTTCTTTTTCTTTTTTTTTTTTTTTTTTTTTTTTTTTTTTTTTTTTTTTTTTGAGACTAGGTCTCACTGTGCTGCCCGGGGTAGTTCTGATCCCACAGACTCAAGCAATCCCCAGCCTCAACCTCCCAGGTAGCTGGGATTACAGGCACCCGCAACCATGCCCCACTGCTTTTTCGAGAACCAGGTCTCCCTATGTTGCCTAGGGTAGTCTCCAACCTGAGAACTCAAGCAATCCTTGTCCTCCTGCCTCCCAGCATTTGAATTATAGGTGCACGCTGCCACACCACCATACCCAGGGTGAGCATCTAATTCTTTATGTTAAATTCCTTACTACTCTGGTGATCCCGGGTATTATCTCCTTCCTACTCTGAATCCCAATTGACAATCTAACCAACCCCAGTATGAACTTTCTTTTCTTCAAATTCTGCATTTATTTTGGATACTCCCTGTTTTTTCAGATACTCCCTGCTTTCCTCACCTCCCTGCTTTTCTTATACCATTTCTACCTCTTCTCTCCTTTCTGCAATCTCTCCTATAAACCCACTTCTCCTATTTAAAAACTGCACTCTTCAAAAGCTCTATGATCCATGTACAAGTAGAGCTCTAACATAAACTTTTTATTTTGAAATTTTTGGCAAAAGCAACCTGCATCTGCAAGATCAGGATTAGGGAAGTTTATAAACATATACTCACAATCACATACACTCAGAAGCCAAGAGTTCATGAGGTTCCCTTATTTCCATAGATATCATAATGTAACTTGGAAATCTTTTTCTCAGGATTTTCTAGACTTTTTAATATCCATCTAATGCCTCTTCTGGTAAGAGAAATTTTTGCAGTCCCAAGTTCAACATATTAATAGCATTAAGTTGTTATGTTACCCTTGGGTAAAATCAAGATTTTGAATCAAATGAAATCATTTTAAACCAAAACATCTAAGAGCTTCAAGATTCAAATTTTTTTCAGTAGTGTTGTACTTCAGTACCTTTGAATATGAGCTAGAATATAGACCCCAAACTACATTTAGATTATATATTAAGACTTGAAGATACAGATTTTGACATCCTCTTGTTCAGTAATTACAGGACAGTAGTTCATCTGAGAAAGTTTTACAATTTAAGTAGAAATTAGCAACCTAAAAATATCCTAATTCTAAAGTTACTGAAATTGCCATGTATTGAAGTCAAAATATGTTCCTCTACTGTGTCTTATCTGAAGTGTCATTTTCATTGCCCAAGCCACTCAGACCTGTGGATGCCTGCATGCTTCTGTGGAAAACTCCCTGTGAGGAAAGTTACCTTAACTCAGTTTTGCTAAACTCTAATATATGTGAGTCACATAGACAGATGGACAGACACACACAAATATATATATACATATATATATGTACATACACTAAGTAGCATCTGATATCTTTAGGGTTTTATGGAAATTTTTTTAAAATACTCAATTGTTTTAAAGTTTCTCTTTATTGAAAAATCAAGGTTTAATTATGAGTTCAAGAGGCTAAATTTCAGGCAAAATTTGAATAGTTGCACAAAACTGTTTCTTAAAATTGTCTCCATCTTTTGACACTGACACATTGTCAAAAGGAAAATCCCCAACTCTCCTTTTAGCTCAGTTCATTCCCAGGAGATGTCTTAGAATGCCCCTGGGGGATCTTCCTTCCATCCTCCACACATAGTCAGTGTATTCATTTTTTATAACTGCTGTCACAAACTACACAAATTTAATGACTTAAAGTAACATGCACTTAATATAGTATGGTTATAAGGGTCAGAATTTCACTGGGGTTCAGATGGGTTGTTTGGTCAATGTTCCATCAAGATGCTGGCTCTCCTGGGCTCTTCACTAGAAGCTGAGGAAAAATCCATGCCATATGCATCATCCACATTATCCAGCATTACCCACCATTACCCACCAAGAGCCATGTTGTAGAAACAACCTATGTGCCCTATGACAGAAAGTTGGATAAAGAGGTAATGGAATATATACTCAATAAAAATATTACTCAACTCTAAAATAATGAAATGGTTCCTTTGGGGACAAAATGGATGGCTCTTGATGTGATTATGCTAAGTGAAATAAACCAGAAAGTGGTTTTACTGATTTGGGGAATATAAATAACAACAACAACAAAAAAAAAAAGACTGGCAAAGCATAGTAAAAATAATTCTTAGAGGGAATGAAGAGGAACAAAAGAGGAATAAAGGGAATGAAAGCATAAAAAGAATATTTGCATAGGAGTTTGGTGGAGGTTGAGTGAAACATGTAATGAAAAATATAATAGGTAAAACTTTATATGAAGTGTTTTACATTTCTTTCTAGAAAAATCAATAAATTTTGTTCTCTCTCAGCAAAAGGGACATTATTAAGCTTACACAAGATCTAAAGAACAAAGTAGAATTTAGTTTTAAAAAATATGTTGCCTCAAGATTCATAGATGTTATAATGTGAAATAGATGGTTATCAAAACTGTTTCCCAAGAAGGCAACATAAATCTCGCTAAAGATTTTGTTCTCTTTTTTTTTCCTGTGATGACTTCATATATTAATCACTCTTCCTCTAACATTCTCAGAAAGTTCCCTTTGCTCCAGTTCACAACAGCTCTGTTCCATTGTTCAAGCAATTGCACAAAACATATTTTTAATATAACATATGTAATAAACGTTTTCAGTGTCATGTCACATATTACATGTGTGTTGTAGAGGTAATGTCAGCTATTACTTTTGTATCAAACCCACAAAATCTAATATTTGTTGAATATAGTTTAAATTGTGAATATTAATAGAATCTCAAGTTATTTTTTCCTAAAAGAAATTCATAACATAGGAGCTTTTATAAACGAGATAATCATATGTTTACTTTTGCTAATGTAAAATTAAATTGCTTTAATTTTAATTATCTAATTGCAATTATTTTTCTTTAGCTGAACTATTATTTCTTTAAAATGTAGTTTGCATTTTCTAATAGTTGCTGCTATATTCAGAAAGTTTGCAGCTTCAGAGGTGAAGCATGATAGTGCAGTACCTAAAATTTCATTAATCTATTCTATTTCCATGCAACATATTCACACTATTTCTATTGTAATTGAGGATATTTCAAAAGGCAAAAGCAACTCTATTCTCATATGCCTCATAGCGCAGTATTCTGCACATTGTGATTGCCCAATAAATGTTCTTGCATAATCAAATTCTTAAACTTAATAGAGTATATAACAAAATAGAGGGCAGTTTAAGTCTACCTAGTGCTAATTAGTTATAACCTGAAGCTTATGTTCAGTTCTTCTCTCTTCTATTCTGGGAGTCACAATTTTTTTAATTAAATTTATTCAGTTATAATTTACATAAAATTTAATTCATCCATGTTAATTGTGGATAAGTTTTGACAAATGCATGTCTCCTAATACAATCCACCAGCATAATCAAAATATGTATTGTGTATATATGTTTATTTTACATCTACATGTACTGTGTGTGCTGATTCGAGACAGTGTTTTTATTGGTATAAAGTTTTACAAGTTTTAAGACTGAAATAGAGACAGGTAACCATCTCTACAATCAAGATACTGAATAATTCCATTACCCTAAAAAAATAGCTGGGCGTGGTGGCACGCGCCTATAATCCAAGCTACCTGGGAAGATGAGACTGGGGATTGCTTGAGTCTGTGGTACCCTGGGCAATGAGAGCCTGCAGTTCCACAGGCAAAAATAGTGAGACCTAGTCTCAAAAAAAAAAAAAAAAAGTCTGATGCTAAATAAACTCTAGGCCGGAGAGAGAGGCTGTGAGCCACTTCCTTCCGAGTTTGAGTTTCGACTCAAGTGTCAATCCTAACCCTCCCCCTTGGGACCGTCAATCACATCGTGGCTGGCTCACAACAGGATAGTACCTGCATAGAAATCTCCCAGAACCAGTACTGATGGCACCTGTACCAAGCCCCTCCTAGGTGCTGCAGAGAAGACCTATTTAGTTAGAGAAAGAGGAGACAACAGCAAATGCTATAGGGTAAGACATTTTTAACAGGTGTGTAAAGGAGAAAGGACACTTACAGAGTGTCCTTGCAGAGTAGATGATGGTCAGACCAGGGAAATAATTCTTCTCTTTGTTATTATTATTCTATTTTGCCCAATAGCTTGGAGTGACCAGGGAAACCTCGGAAGAGTGATCTCAGTTCTGAACACAGATATTTTATTTTATTTATTTTATTTTACTTTATTTTATTTTATTTTATTTTTGAGACTAGATCTCGCTATTTTTGCCTGTGGAACCTCTCACGTTGCCCAGGTTACCACAGACTCAAGCAATCCCCAGCCTCAGCTTCCCAGGTAGCTGGGATTACAGGCGCACACCACCATGCCCAACTATATTTTTTTGGAAGTAGGGCTCGCTACGGGCCCCAGGCGGGACTCGAACCAAGATCCCTGGCCCCAACTGTGCCTTCCTAGGCTGCCATTTACAGGCAATCGCCACCATGCCCAGCCCTATATTTTGAATCACAAAACTGGAATAAATCTTTTGGTATTTCCCCCTGCCCCAAGTAAACACTTGCAATTCACACATACAGTTTCTTTTTAAGACTGTGAGCATTTATACTAGCATATGTCAGAAATCTGCTACAGAAGAGCAGTTGTATCCATACAGTTAAAATGCTATCTGCAGCTCCCTCATCTGTCCACTTTCTTCAAATGCAGTCTCCTTTTCACCTGCTAGAATTGTTCATCTTGACAATACTGTTCTATTACAAAATTGTGGGATGGAGGAGCTTCTTTTAGACAATTTCCCTTCTATTAACAGTATTTTTCTTTTTGCTAGCTCAAGCAACTACAATATGAGGGCAAAGAGCACAAAATCTATCACAGAGACTGTAAAGATTCTCACCAAAATCCCTAACATTTTTTAATGCCAAAATAGCTTTCAAGACTATGATGTTTTTAGCCTAAACCAGGAAATTAGCCTGACTCATTCAGATATTGTCTTTGTAGGCTAACTGTATGATACATCTTACACATAATTCCATATACAAAGGGGAAATGAATGACACTCTCAACTGCTCAACACTATGAGAAAATATCTCATAGTAACCTCCAAGGCAAAAAGCAAGGATAGTCCTGCCAGAGATGATTAATTTAGTTGTCCTGGTTTTACCATAGTGCTAGGAAATTGGACTGTCATCTTGCCTCAAGAAAGATCTGCTTGGACAGAAACTCCATTATGCTCATAGTCAGGGCACTGTGATTAAAAATAATCATGAGCATGCAGCCATTGTTCAATATATAGTTATTGAATGAATAAATGCTTAAGATTATCCACAGATTTCCTGCAGCCTTCAGGATAAAGACAAAACTCTTCATTATTGAATATTGAGCTCTCGAGGACTTGTCTAATTGTATCACTGTGAAGACCACTAATTTTTGTCCTGTGAAGCAGATCTGTTTAGCCCAGAACAATTCTTAGATGTTCCAGAAACATATTTGCCAACACTCTCTTGCTTGATTATCAAAATAAATAAATCACCACAATGTGGATAGATTTGACTAGATGAATTTTCTGAGGACAAATTCATTCTCTAGTTCTTGTCAGACATTTCTGTGCACATCATTATATCAGGGGAAATTAAGTAATGCTGAAGTAATAAATAACCCCCAAATCTTAGTGGCCTATAAAAGTGAAGTCAGATTTTGTCACTCAGGGAATATGTCCACAGCTGATCAATAACAGATTTAAGAGTCGCCCTCAGTCCATCAGCACCCAAGCTAAGAGATTAGTAGCCATCCAATCAACAACAAAGACACAGGAAAGGAGAGCATGGCAGAGTGTGTGTTGACTTCTAAGGCATCAGCCTGGAAGGGTCACATAAGGTTTTATTCAAAACTGTATGAGACCTTAAGCAATTTGTCACATGACTATGACTGAGATCAATTAACAGGCCAAAAATATATAATTCCCTTGTTCAAAGTGTGTAATTAAAGAACAGAATTTTCTTATAATCCAAAATTGGAGACTAACATTTTTTCATCCTGTCCAGTAATATAGAGACAGTAAAGAAGTTGCTTCATTCAAAACTTTAAGTGAATATAGAGCACATTTCTCTCTTAAGTTATTGTTACTTTGACTCACTATTATCCATAGCCAAGTTTAACTATTACAGAAAATCCACGAGAAGCTATGCAAACCTTATGTATAAAATTATATCACTTTGTGGATAGATGTTATGTTCTTTTAACCCATTTGTCTGTCAAGGGACACTGACATCATCTCCTTGTCTAGGTTATTGTAAATAATGCTGCGGTTAAGTTGGGGCTGCACATATCTTTTCAAGATAGTGTTTACAAATACCCCACAGTGGAAATGCTGGATAATATAGTAGTTCTACTTTTAAATTTTTGAGGGAACTCCCTACTGTTTTCCACGAGCGATTGCACCAATTTACATTCTCAAAGTACACATTCTCTTTTCTCCACATCCACATCCTCACTAATACTTGCGTTTTTTTCTTGACATGGTGATAATACTCATTCTGACAAGTGTGAGGTGATGTCTCATTGTGATTTTGACTTGCATTTCATTGATGATTAGTGATACTGAACACCTTTTTGTGTACTAGTCATCTGTAAGTCTTCTTTGGGAAAATGTCCATGCTTTTTTTTAATCTAATATTTTTCAATATTGATTTGTGTGAGTTCTTTGTATTTCTTATATTAAGCCTTTATCAAATACATAGTTGCAAATATTCTCTCCACTCTGCAGGTTGGTTTCCATTTTGGTTTTTTTGTTTATTTGTTTGTTTGGTTGGTTGGTTTTTGAGACTAGCTCCCGCTGTTTTTGCCCATGTAACTGCAGGCTCTCGTTGCCCGGGGTACCACAGACTCAAGCAATCCCGAGCCTCATCTTCCCAGGTAGCTGGGATTACAGGCACGCGCCACCATGCCCAGCTGGTTTTTTTGGGGGGGGGACTAGGTCTCGCTACGGGCCCCGGCGGGACTCGAACCACGATCCCTAGCCCCAGCCGCTTCATAGACTGAAGCTTACAGGCACGAGCCACCGTGCCCAGCCTGGTTTCCATTTTGTGGATGGGCTCCCTCACCCTACAAAGCAGCAGGTTAGATGTAGCCCAACTTGTTTATTTCTAGTTTCGTTGTTTTTCCTTTGGCAATTCAATATGTCATTGCCAAGACCAGTATCAAGGAGCTTAGCTTTGTGTTTTCTTTCTAGGAATTGTTTCGTTTTCAGTCTTATATTCTGGTGTTTTTTTTTTATCATTTTGAGTTTGAGAATAGGGTGAGTGGCCTTCCTCCTTCCCTGCTACAGGCCACACTCTTTCAGGGAACTTGTCCAAGGGAATGAAACCTTTATCCAGAAAGCTTAAGGCTCTGTATCTTGGGTAGAGTTGAATTAGTCAGGACCCAGTCATCGAAGGCTGTCATGGCCTATTCCACACCTGTGTCCAATAAACTCTCTAGCTACAAAGATGGTCAGACAAGTTGAACAGAAATATCAAACACAGCTGACAAAGATTGTAATCCAAAAAAACCTTTCACAACGAAAGTTTGACAACAATTTTACAGCTTCTGTTTGACTGCACTCTTATGTGCCTCTAAATGATCTCATAGTAATAAATCTTAATTTTAAAAACATTACTGCACCAAGTTACAGATAACATAAACGTTGACATTATATAGTCACTTCTAAGTGTACCACTGAATAACACTAATTACATTCACAATGTTGTTCCATTAGCACCACTGAGTGCTTCTAATAAAGGGTTACATTCACTCATCTCTCAATATAGCAGCTGGGCTACTGCTTAAATCTGGAATTATCGTCAGTAAAAATTGACAAGGTCCATTCTGAATCCTCTTTTGGTTTACTGAACCACAGTGGCTACTGGTTTGTGTTGCGTGTGGCCTTTCTATGGTCAGATAATGACCCTTTCCAGTATTTGAAGGGGTCCCTGGGTACACTGGAGAGCCTAAGGGACCAGCAGGGCAGTGAACGAAAGCCAACCACCAAATCCAGGGTCAGTGGCCAACAGGTTCTCCTAAAAGGGCGGCCCCTGTGGTGGGGCGGAGCCTTGACGGGGCGGAACCCGGGGCGGGGCCTTGCGCGGGGCGGGGCCTGGGGCGGGAGGACTCGCCCTAGGAGAGGCCCGAGCGGAACTGAGGGCGGGGCCTGAGCCAGGCTTGAGGCGGGGCGAACAGCGGGGGGCGGGGCCGGCTGAGGACTCCCCTGCCCGGCTCTGGGCCTGCATCGGCCTCCGCCTGCGCGGAGGCGCCGACCGGCAGTGACTGCGACGGCCTCGTTGGCCGCGGTGGCCTGACTGGAAGCTCGAGTGGGATGCGGCTGACGCGGAAGCGGATCTGCTCGTTTCTCATCGCGCTTTATTGCCTCTTCTCCATCTACGCAGCCTATCACGTCTTCTTCGGGCGGATCCGCCGGACGCCCGCCGTGTCTCTGCGCGGCCTAAGGAAGGGGGCGGCCCCGGCGCGGGAGCGGCGCGGCCGAGGTAGGGCTCCGGCGGCTGCTGCTTCCACGCGGGGCGGCGGGTTGCGGGGCGCCGGGCGGCGAGTTGCGGGGCGCCGGGCGTCTTGTGGGTCGGGCTGCGCAGCCGTGCGCCTGCTGTGGAGCTCCGGATCGCCCCCAGGCCCCAAGGCCGTCTGCTTCTCTCCCCGACTCTCGCTAGCCTGCGCGGGGCTCGGCTTTGACGCCTCGGTCATGCCCTAGTCGCACACGCGGTTCCCACTGCCGCCCCCGCCCCTGACCAGCGCGCTGGTCTCTGCGAGTCCTAAACGCCCCGGGTGTGGACCGTGTCAGAGACTGGCCGGGCGCCGCGGGCTTTACACCTGTGTTTCCATACTGAAACAGAGAGCCTTCTCTGATAGTAACTTCAGAAGACCAGGGTGCTTCAAATGCAAGTTCTGGGTCCCTCACCTGTATTTTAACCTGTCAGCATCGACTTCAAATTTTATCTCTCCATTTTCCAGAATTTTGCACAGTAGTGTCTAAAACTTTGGGCGTTTTCACATGCTGAAGTCAAGTTTTTATGTATAACTTTTTATAGATAACTGTATGTGTACATACAACCCATAACTGGTGTACATACAACCCATAAATAATTGCAAACATTAAACCTGTGGCTTGATACATGTTACTCAGATATTTTAGAAGGTTTTATTTGGGAAAGTTTTGTTTTATTTTTGTCTCCTGGTAGCATTTTATTTCTAAGGTCTTTTGGAATAAAGGGTCAATAAAAATTAAACTCATTTCTGTTGTGTATATGTGTATAGCAGTTCCAAATTCAAGTGTTTTATTTCTTTGCAAAAATTGATGTTAGGTCGATATTAGAACTTCCTGACATATTTAAATATCTTGGCTTTTTCTACAACGGCAACTCTGCCTTACTCATTAACGCTGTTACTCTCTTAAAACACAGAACACTCTACTTTAGGAAGTGAAGAATGGAATCCCTGGGAAGGAGAGGAAAAAAATGAACAGCAACATAGATTTAAAACTACTCTTCAAATAAATAAATCCACAAAAGGAAAGCCAGACTTACATGTACAAATCTGGAGCAAAGCTGCCATTGGTAAGTTGATGTATAGAGCTAGGACAGGGAAAAAGCATCTTCACACTTGCACTTGCTTAATATTCAGTTCATTTTAATACATTCATTGTGTACTTCAGCATTTGCTAAATAAGATATCATGATGCATTTTTATACTCCGAAATTTCTACTTTATGTTAAACATCTCTATAAATATACACACATATACATGCATACATCACACACACACTCTGTTAATCTCTGACATTGCACAGCACTGCATACAAAGAGTAGGCTTTGTAAGCATCATATTTAACTGCCTATATCCATCAAGTTTTCCTGATTCTATATAATCATTGGAAACAATGCACAAGTGTAAGATATGATCCCCTGCCCTTGGTGGATAAACACATTTAAGAAACTTTGTTTACAAAGTAAACAAGGTTCTTCAGTGCAGGCTTTTTCTCAAACCCTTTAATATGTCAATGTTCTTGTAAATGTCCTAGAATGGCATATAGTTTATAGTTGATTAAACTTGATTGCCCACAGAAATATTTTTGTTCTGAGTGTCATGTAATTCTTGTGTTTCAATTTATATATTATGTTCAATTAGAGAATGGAATCCTCAGGGTTAGAATTGTCAAAAAGTTAAGTGAATTAGAAGGAGTGTTAATTGACCTTTAAATTAGAGTTGGATTTATGTACAGTAAGCAATATGAATGAAAAGTAAGCTAAGAATAATGCATCATCATTTCATAAATTTATTCACAATGACTTGTAAGTAAATATATTACTATTTTTACCTTGAATATTACTATTGAACTCTAAATTGCAAATACCCGGACCAAAGTCTCCAGTGATAAATTTCTAACATTGTTTTTTAGCACTTTTTTCTTTACAAAATATCTAATCTTAATTTCTTCCTTTAAATTCCTGTCTCATCCTAGTTTTCAATTAGATCTATATCTTAGCAAGTTTCATAGTTAAAAATTTTTTCAGTTCAGTTAGCACAGATTGACCAGATGAATTTTAGCAAATGCTTTCATTCTCCTGTTCCCAGCCCAGTGATAGAATGTTATTTTGCCATCCAAAAGGGAGAAAATAGAACCCCAGTGTCAAGCAGTTTTGAAATCCAGCCTAACAAACTGTTAGATTTCAAGGTCTTGAAATAATCTATGCCTCAAAACTTTGCTTCTGGACTTTCATTACACCCTGGGAGTCATCCTTCCTTTTTCATGAAGGGTAGCATATGTTTGTAGTCCACTTTTATCAACCTGTTTTCTGCTAATATTATTTGGAGTCCACTTTTATCAACCTGTTTTCTGCTGATAATATTTGGAGACTCCAAAATTCCATTTTTACTTCAAATTTTCTTGGTCTCTTTTATTCCAAGTTAATAGTGTTTCTGATGAGGACCTAGTGGATCTCCTTTGTAAATTACAATAATTCACTTTATTATACAAGAGCTCCGCTACAGCTCTTGCCTGAATATCCCACCTTCATTTCTGGCTTCTTTTAAGATAGCTGAGGAAAGCCATAAACTACACACAATTGCTTGGTACCACTGCCTGTCAAGGCACCAAAGACGAATGAAATCTGATTTCCTATCAAATGATACAAAAGAAAAGAGCATAAACTCATTTCGCACACCAGAGTAAACTAGACAGTAAATGTTTTTTTGTTGTTGTTTTTTTCAATTACCAGGTTTGTATCTCTGGGAGCATATTTTTGAAGGCTTACTTGATCCCACTGATGTGAACGCTCAGTGGAGAGAGGGAAATTCAATTGTAGGAAGAACACATTACAGGTATTAATTGTGCAACATTAACCTTTGCTGTGTTTCTGAACAAAATTTTGTGTAAATACTAGAAGAAAACTAAGAGAAATTTTCACTTGCAGAAAATAGTTCCACAAGATTCTGTTGTGAATGAGAGATAAATCTTAACAATATATGTTCATAGTTAAAGTTTACCTTGCACACTTTCTTATGAGATTTCATGTAGCAAAGTACTCCTTTTTTTTCACATCATGTTTCTGCCTCATTTTTATCAAAACATTTTTAAAAATCTAGAAAAGTTCATGCTGCAAGTTTAGTAATACTTGATGTTTGTAAGCATTTACTCATCCAAATTTGGAAGAATAATACATAAAATTAAAAGCAATTTTGCATAATAGCTATATTCACATATTCTTATATTCAAGTTTCATCAAAGCAATGCATATTTGTATTCAAACTCATTGCTATGAGTTTTAAATTTTCAGTTAAAAACATTTTACCAATGAATTCTGTTATGATTTGATGGTGTCAATTACTTTCACTTCAATACTCAGACATCCTTTTTTCAGATTCAATAAAACCAAGATACTGTTAAGACTTTGAGGGGAGCTTTTATTTTCATAAGACTTTTTTCTATGACTACATTATTTTGTAAAGACTTTTAAACAGATAGAATTATGATCATGTCATTTAGAAAAAATGTAACATTATTATATGGATTAATGCTGTTTTTTATCAGATTTGCTTATAGAGATAAAGAGAATAATAATTACTTTGGAAAACTTGTTTCATATTTCATATTATTAGGGAGAAAATGTGAACCAAAGATTCTGGTTTCCACTAGCTTTCTTTTTATTTCCTACAGAAATCAAGAGGAAAGCATAACTGATCTTGCTTTGATTTGATTTGAATTTTCACTACTCCTTTCATTTTTTTTTTTTTTGAGACTAGGTCTCACTATTTTTGCCCGTGGAACCCCAAGCTCTCGTTGCCCAGGGTACCACAGACTCAAGCAATCCCCAGCCTCAGCTTCCCAGGTAGCTGGGATTACAGGCATGCGCCACCCCGCCCAGCTATTTTTTGGAACTAGGTCTCGCTACAGGCCCCAGGTGGGACTCCAACCACGATCCCTAGCCCTGGCCGCTTCATAGGCTGAAGCTTACTGGCACGAGCCACCGTGCCTGGCTCCTTTCATTCTTCACTTTATGTACTTAAAAAACAATTTTATTTCATATAGCTTTTCAAAGTAAACATTATTGAAAAGTAAACAGGTGTTTTAAGTCATCACTAGTGATGATTACATCTCTTTTTATCCCTGGGCATCTGTTGATTCACTCCCATTTGAGAGTTTTAAGTCCTAAACTTGAAATAATTGGATTTAGGTGTTTAAAAGCAAATATATAAAATTAATATATGCCTAATATTTTGGCATTTAAAGGTAAATATGCATTATGAATATTTGTCTAATAGTTCTAACCATAATACATAGAATTTTCTGATAAAACTCTTAATGATTCATGGAGGAATTAGCAAATCACATTAACTCCCAAAAGACTACATAATTTATCATCCCCTTCTAAAATGTTTACCTGAGAGTTTATATTCTGATCATAGCCTCATAGTTTAAGAAAATTGTTTATTCAAGGAAGTTTGCTGTTACAGCAGATTTTTAAAAACAGTTTATTAAAGGGTTTAGCTCATGAAAAGTAACATGCATAGTTTATCCAAAATTAGTATATTTTTATAGAACTGCAAGTTTTTCCTTGACTTGGGTTATATGGGCACTGACTTTAATGTATCAACATACTTATCCTTATCAAACCAAAAGTGAATCAAAAGTAGTAGCTCATCTTGAAGATATTGAAGATAGTAGTTAAGTACTATCAGGATACTTGTAGATAAGGGTAAATATATTTACTTAAATCTTTACAGAATACTTTCCATCCATCATTTAATTTTAGCCTCACCACAGTTCTGAAGCAGAAATAGAAAGAATATCATCAGTATTCAGGTTTGGTCAGGAGCATGAACACTGATTCTTATCAACCCTAAGTCCAAAGAATGTGTAATCCAGAATACCAAGCAAATAACTCAGAATGGAAATAGAGCTATTGGTCAGTCCACATTCTTGGACTGACTTGATGAGCAAGTTCTTTGAATATATACTATATATGCTATATAGTATACCTTACAAAGGTGGGTGTAGGGGAGGTAATACCCAGTTATTTGAGGGTTGTTTGAATAAATATGGGATTTAGCTATATGTAGTGCTTCCAGCTCCATTGTATAAATAAGAATGATCCACTGTTTAGGATTGAACCATATCATACAAAGTCTGTGCTCAGGTAGGACCACATGCATGGGATACTGAACTGAGTCAACTCATCAAGCCTGTCACCTCTGAGCTGTGTAGCAAAGCACATACTCTGGAGTCAGACCGTCTCAGTTCAAATTCTGTCTTTTCCTCACTGTCTGACCTTGTGTGTGTAAATCTCTTCACTTTATTCCTGCATTTAATTAAGTTAAAATACAGCAAATAAGGCCGGGCACGGTGGCTCATGCTTGTAAGCTTCAGCCTATGAAATGGCCAGGGCTAGGGATCGCGGTTCGAGTCCCGCCTGGGGCCCGGAGCAAGACCTAGTTCCAAAAAAATACAGCTGGGTGTGGTGGTGCGTGCCTGTAATCCCAGCTACCTGGGAAGCTGAGGCTGGGGATTGCTTGAGTCTGTGGTACCCCGGGCAACGAGAGCCTGCGGTTC
>PVHY01028930.1:0-14761 GCA_004024945.1 Uropsilus gracilis | reverse complement strand
CCCTCTTCCTTGGCCTCTTTGAGTGCTTTTATCACATTGATTCTGAATTCTTTGTCTGACATATGGAGCATTTCTTCGATGTCATCCATGTTGTTTTTTTCAAATTGTTTATCCTTAGGTGGTGAGTTATTTTTCTTAGGGCTTGCTTGGGTGTTTGTGTTCTTCCTTTTTCCTGTGTTTTCCTTTCGGATCTGCTCTATGTATTGGGTGACTACTGCTCTAGTAGTGGGCATGTTGAAGCCTATGTAGTTGTATTTAATGCTGCCTATGTGGTTTTGGTAGTGAATGTCCTTGTTTTCTGAGTTTGCATGTTTTCTGAGTTTCCATGACAACCGGTAGATGCCACAGGCTTCTCTAGGTAGGGTAGCCTACCTGTCCTTGGTGGTTTCCTCCCCCAGGTGCTGGTGGGCTAGCTGCTCCTCTCAGCAGGGTCGGAGTCCCCTTTGCAGGTGACTCTTTTGTCTGCGAGAGCCAGTCCGCTCTCCAGATTTTGGGGTGGGTGCCGTTAACTCCAGGTGGGTTCCTTCCCCACCCCCTTTAGCAACTCAGTCCGAGCTAAAGTTAGGCTGAATAGCCAGATTCCATAGAGATGCAAATGGCTGGTCTGCCCTGCCTCCCAGGCTATTTCCGTGACAACCGGGATATGCCACAGGCTGCTCTAGGTAGGGTAGCCAACCTGTCCTTCGTGGTCTCCTCCCCTAGGTGCTGGTGGGCTAGCTGCTCCTCTCAGCAGGATCGGAGTCCCCTTTGCAGGTGACTCTTTTGTCCGCAAGAGCCTCAGTCTGCTCTCCGGATTTTGGGGTGGGCGCCGTTAATTCCAGGTGGGTTCCTTCCCCACCCCCTTTAGCAACTCAACTCTGTATATATCTTTTTGTGACTTCTCTGTTACTTTGATGATCATAGATGATGTGTCCATGTTTTACACATCATGGAGTGGAATAGCATATAACTTCATATCACCTCCAGCTATATATCATGTGCTCTTGCACTTGTTATTAACCCTTGTTTCATTAAAATTCCTGGGGATTTCAGTTTTTAAGGTGAATTACCAGTGTTGAGAACGAGAATGCTCCTTACTCCAAACAGATCACAAGGGAGCAGTATATCTTACTGTACCATCTCTGTACCCTTGATGATGAGATGAAATCTCTCTATACTGTACACTTCATGGAGTAGAATTGGATATAAGTCCATCGCACCCCCAGGTCTTAAGACATGATTAATAGCACTCGGTATTATCACTTTTTTCATTGCTATTCCTGCAGATATCGGTCTTTCAGGCCAACTGGCATGTTTTCACCTAGAAACTACTGAATTCATTGCAACTGCAAACGGTGCAGTGTATATATTTTGTAACTTCTCTGTACTTTGGTGTTTATAGATGAACTCTCTAAGATTACACTTCATGGAGTAGAGTAGTATATAAGTCCATATCACTTCCAGCTTTTAAGTCATGATTTCTAGCACTTATTATTAGCCATTGTTTCATTCAAATTCTGCATGGGTTGGTCTAGAGGGTGAACGTCCATCATTTTTAGCCAGAATGCTCCTGAATTGAAACAGACAACATGTAGCAGTCATATTTTACTTAACTTTTCTCTACTTAGATGTATAGGGATGATATTTCCCTATGTTGTACACTTCATCGTATAGCATAGGTTATATTTCCACCTCACCTAAGCTCTTTAGTCATGATTTCTCCAACTTGTTATTAACCCATTTTTCTTTCAAATTCCTGCTGATTTAGGCCTTTCAGGGCAACTGGCAATATTTTCCTCAAGAAACCTCCAAATTCAATCTGACTGTTTTAGGACTTTCAGGCCAACAGGCAGTGTTTACAGTGAGAAACCTCCTGAATCCAGACTCCAAAGGTTGCAGTATATATCTTTCTTGACTTCTCTGTACTTTGATGATCATAGATGGAATCTCTATGTTTTACACTTCATGGAGTAGAAAAGGATATAAGTCCTTATCACCCACAGCTCTTAAGTCATTATTTTTGCAATTGTTATTAAGTCTTTTTTCATTCAAATTCCTGCTGATTTAGGACTTTCAGGCCAATAGGCAGTGTTTTCAGCAAGAAACTTCCTGATTTCAATCAAACCCTAAACGGTGCAGTATATATCTTTCTGGAACTTCCCTGTACTTTAAGGTTTATAGATGAACTCTCTAAGTATTACACTTCATGGAGTAGACTAGGATATAAGACCATATCATCTCCAGCGTTTAAATCATTATTTCTAGCATGTGTTATTAACCATTTTTTCATTCAAATTCCTGCATGGGTAGGCCTTGAGTGTGAACTTCCAGCATTTTCAGTCAGAATGCTCAGAAATGAAACAGACTACAAAGGAACTGTTTATATTTTTCTTAACTTTTCTCTACTTAGATGTATAGGGATGAAATTCCCTATGTTGTATACTTCATTGAATAGCATAGTGTATAAGTCCATCTCACCTCCAGCTCTTAAGTCATGATTTCTGGCACTTGTATTATACCTTTTTTCATTGAAATTCCTGCTGAATTATGCCTTTCAGGCCAACGTGCGTTGTTTTCAGCAAAAACCTCCTGAATTCAGTCCAACTCCAAAGAGTGCACTGTATATTTTTCTGTAACTTCTCTGTACTTTGATGCTTACAGATGAACTCTAAGTATTACACTTCATGAAGTAGAATAGGATATAAGTCCATATCACTTAGAGCTTTTAAGTCATGATTTCTCTCACTTGTTATTCAACATTTTTCATTCAAATTCCTGCTGATTTTGCCTTTCAGGTCAACTGGCAGTGTTTTCAGTGAGAAACCTCCTGAATTCAATCAGACTCCAAAGGGTGCAGTATATATCTCTCTGGAACTTCCCTGTACTTTGATGTTTATAGATGAAATCACTCTATGTTTTACACTTCATGGAGTGGAATAGCATATATGTCCATATCACCTGCAACTATTAAGTCAAGTGTTCTGGCACTTCTTATTAACCCTTGGTTCATTCAAATTCCTGCGGATTTCGGATTTTAAACGAATTGCCAGCATTTTCAATGAGAATGCTCTTCATTCTAAACATATTCCAAAGGAGCAGTTTCTACCTTACTGTAACTTCTCTGTACCTTTGATGATTAGAGATGAAATCTCTCTATATTGTACACTTCGGGGAGCAGAATTGGATATAAATCCATTGCACCCACAGGTCTTAAGACATCATTTATAGCACTTGTTACTATCCCTTTTTCCATTGCAATTCCTGTGGATTTCATTTTTTTCAGGCCAACTGGCATTGTTTTAACTAGAACCTCCTGAATTCAGTCTGACTCCAAAGGGTGCAGTGTATTTCTTTCTGTACTACTCTTTACTTTGATGTTTATAGATTAAATCTCTAAGTATTACACTTCATGGAGTAGAATAGGATATAAGACCATATAACCTCCAGCTTTTAAATCATTATTTCTAGCACATGTTATTAACCACCGTTTCATTCAAATTCCTGCATGATTCGGCCTTGAGGGTGAACTTCCACCATTTTCAGCCAAAATGCTCCTGAATTGAAACAGATACAAAGGAGCTTTTTTTAAATCTTACTTAACTTTACTCTACTTAGGTGTATAGGGATGAAATTTCCCTATGTTGTACAGTTGATCCAATAGCATAGGACATCAGTCCAATTCACCTCCAGCTCTTAAGTCATGATTTCTCACACTTGCTATTAACCTTTTTTTCATTCAAATTCCACCTAATTTAGGCCTTGCAGGCCAACAGGCAGTGTTTTCAGTGAGAAAATTCCTGAATCAGACTCCAAATGGTGCAGTATATATCTTTCTAGAACTTCCCTGTACTTTGATGTTTCAGATGAAGTCACTCTATGTTTTACACTTCATGGAGTGGAATAGCATATAAGTCTGTATCACCTCCAGCTATTAAGTCAAGTGTTCTGGCACTTGTTATTAACCCTTGTTTCATTCAAATTCCTGCGATTTTGGCTTTTAATGTGAATTGCTAGCATTTTCAGCGAGGATGCCCCTAATTCCAAACAGATTCCAAAGAAGCAGTTTATATCTTACTGTAACTTCTCTGTACCTTTGATGATTAGAGATTAAACCTCTCTTTATTGTACACCTCAGGGAGCAGAATTGTATATAAATCCATTGCAACCACAGGTCTGAAGACATGATTTTTAGATCCTGTTATCCCTTTTTTCATTGCAATTCCTGCGGATTTCAGTCTTTGAGGCCACTGGCATTGTTTTCAGCGAGAACCTCCTTTATTCAGTCTGACTCCAAATGGTGCAGTGTATATCTTTCTGTACTACTCTGTACTTTGAGGATTATAGATGAAATCGATAAGTATTACACTTCATGGAGTATAATAGGATATAAGACCATATCACCTCCAGCTTTTAAGTCATTATTTCTAGCACGTGTTATTAACCATCATTTCATTCAAATACTGCATGGGTTGCCTTGAGCGTGAAAGCCATCATTTTCAGGCAGAATGCTCCTGAATTGAAACAGACTACAAAGGTGCTTATTATGGCTTACTTAACTTTTCTCTACTAAGATGTATAGGGATGAAATTTCCCTATGTAATACACTTCATCCAATAGCATGAGATATAAGTCCATCTCACCTCCAGGTCTGAAGTCATGATTTCTTGCACTTGTTATTAATCCTTTTTTTTCACCCAAATTCCTGCTTATTTAGGCCTTTCAGGCCAACTGGCAGTGTTTTTAGCAAGAAATCTCCTGAATTCAACTCGACTCCAAAGGGTGCATTATATATCTTTCCGTGACTTCTCTGTACTTTGATGATCATAGATGAAATCTCTCTATGTTTTACACTTCATGGTATAGAAAAGGATATATCTCCATCGCACCCACAGCTCTTAAATGATGTTTTCTCACACTTTTTATTAACCATTTTTTCATTCAAATTCCTGCTGATTTAAGCCTTTCAGGTCAACAGGCAGTGTTTTCAGCAAGAAACCAACTGAATTCAATCAGACTCTTAACAGGCGTATATATCTTTCTGGAACTTCCCTGTACTTTGATGTTCATAGATGAAATCTCTTAACTTTTAACTTCATGGAGTTGAATAGCATATAAGAGCATATCAACTCCAGCTCCTAAGTCAAGAGTTCTGGCACTAGTTATTAACCTTTTTTTCATTCAAATTCCTGGGTGTTTCTGCTTTTACAGCAAATTGCCTGTGTTATCAGCAAGAATGCTCCTGATTCCAAACAGATTCCAAAAGAGCATTTATATCTTACTGTAACTTCCCTGTACCTTTGATGATTACAATGAAATCTTTCTATATTGTACACTTCATCTAGTAGAATTGGATATAAAACCATCGCACCCCCCAGGTTAAGACATGATTTATACCACTTGTTAATATCCCTTTTTTCATTGCAATTCCTCCATCTTTCGGTCTTTCAGGCCAACTGACATTGTTTTCAGCGAGAACCTCCTAAATTCAGTCTGACTCCAAATGGTGCAGTGTATATCTTTCTGTAACTTCTCTGTACTTTGATATTTATCGATGAACTCTCTAAGTATTACACTTCATGGATTAGAATAGGATATAAGTCCATATCACCTCCAGCTTTTAAGTCATGATTTCTAGCACTTGTTATTTACCATTGTTTCATTCATATTCCTTCATGGGTCTGCCTTGAGGGTGAACATCCAGCATTTTCAGCCAGAATGCTCCTGAATTGAAACACACTACAAAGGAGCTGTTTATATCTTACTTAACTTTTCTCTACTTGGATGTATAGGGATGAAATTTCCCTATGTTTTACACTTCATCGACTAGCATAGGATCTAAGTCCATCTCACCTCCAGCTTCTAAGTCTTAATTTCTAGCTCTTGTTATTATCCTTTGTTTCATTCAAATATGTGTGGATTTCAGCCTTTCAGGTGATCTGCCATGGTTTTCAGCAAGAATGCTCCTGAAGACTAACAGACTCCAAAGGAACAGTGTCTATCTTATTGTAACTCTCTGTAGTTTGATGTTTAGAGATGAAATCTCTCTATGTGTACAGTTCATGGAGTAGATTAGGAAATATCCATCTCACCTCCAGCTCTTAAGTCATGATATCTAGCACTTCTTTTTAAACCTTATTTCATACAAATTCCTGTTGTTCGAACATTCAGGCAAACTGCCAGCGTTTTCAATGAGAAGGCTCCTGTTTCCAAGCAGACTCCAAAAGAGCAGTTTATATATTACTGTAACTTCTATGTACTTTGATATGTAGAGACAAAATCTCTCTATTTGTAGACTTAATGGAGTAGGATAGGATATAATTCCATCTCACCTCCAGGTCTTAAGTCATGATTTCTAGCACTTTTTATTAACCTTGTTTCATTGAAATTCCTCCATATTTCACAATTAAGTGAACTTCCAGTTTTTTCAGCCAGAACTTCCCTGAATCCAAACGTACTCCTAGGAGTTGTTTATATATTACTTGACTGTTGTGTACTTTGATGTTTACAGATGAAATCTCTCTATATTGTACACTTCATGGAGTAGAATATGATACCAGTCAATCTCACCTCCAGCTCTTACTTCATGACTGTAGCACTTGCTATTAACACTTGTTTACTTCAAATTCCTGCGGATTTAGGCCTTTCCGGTGAACTGATAGTATTTTCAGTGAGAACCCTCCTGTGTCCAATCAGAAACCAAAGGGTGCAGTTTATATTGTACTGTAACTCCTTGATCTTGATATTTAGGGATGAAATCTCTCTGTGTTGTACACTTCATGGAGTAGAATTGGATATTAGTCCATTTCACCTCCAGGTCTTAAGTCATGATTTCTAGCACTAGTTATTAACCATTGCTTCATTCATATGACTACCAATTTAAGCTTTTTATGTGAACTTCCAGGGTTTTCAGCCAGAACACTCCTTAATCCAAACAGACTCATAGGAGCTATTTATATCTTACTTACCTTTTCTGTGCTTTGATGTTTAGAGATGAAATCTCTCTACATGTGCACTTCATGGAGTAGAATAGGATATATATACTCTCACCTCCAGCTCTTAAGTCATGATGTAGCACTTCTTATTTACCCTTGTACACTCAAATTCCTGCAGATTTCAGCCTCAGGCAAACAACTTCCTTTTTTATGGAGAATGAGCCTGATTCCAAACATACCCCAATGGAGCTGTTTATATCTTACAGTAAATTCTCTGTACTTTGGTGTTTAGAAAGGAAATCTCTCTATGTTGCACACTTCATGGAGTAGAATAGGATAGCAGTCCATCTCATTTCAGCTCTAAAATTTCACGATTTCAAGCACTTCTTATTAACCTTTGTTTTCATTCAACATCCTGTGGATTTCGGCCCTTTAGGCGTACTGCCGGTGTTTTCAGTGAGAACGTTCCTGAATCCAAGAGAATCTTAGGAGCAGTTTATATCTTACTGTGACTTCTCTGTACTTTGATGTTTATAGGTGAAGTCTTTCTATGTTGCACAGTTGATGGTTTAGCATAGGATAACATTCCATCTCACCTACAGCTCTCACATTTCTTGATTTCTAGCACTTCTTAGAAATCCTTCTTTTCATTCAAAATCCTGTGGATTTTAGCCTTTCAGGTGATCTTCCAGCATTTTCAGCAAGCTCCTAAGTGCTATGGAGTCAAGAACTGTCTCAGATGATTCATGTTGCAGAATTTTGTAAACTAAGAGCTCACAGGTCGACTTCAGATGTTTGGATGTTGGGTGTGGGTTTCAATGTTGACTCTGAACCTGATAGGGAAGTGTCAACTCAGGGTGTTCCGGAGGAGTTATAAGCTCTCCAGTCGCCAGCGCAAACATTTCTTATGTCAGATTTGTCAGATTCCTGCTCTCCCCCCACCTTCTGTTTGTCCTTTCAGGAGACCTTCATTGGTTGAGAGGTTTCTGTGTGTCTTGTGCTGGGAGGGGAGAAGTGGGGGTGGTGGCAGGGAGCCGAGTTCTTCCTGCCCTCGAAGAGTTCATAGTCTTCGAAAGGAAATAAGTGTACCAATAAACACCAGGGTAGGAACTCCAGAGATTGAGCCAAACTGGTTTCTTCTATGGTAGGCCCAGGAAAGACAATGTATTTTTGCCTGTGGAACTGCTGGCTCACGTTGCCGGGGTACCATGGACTCAAGCAATCCCCAGCCTCAGCTTCTCAGTAACTGTGATTACTGTGTGCGTCACCACACCCAGCTATTTTTTTGGAACTAGGTCTCTCTACAGGCCCGAGGTGAGATTCGAACCGTGATCCCTAGCCCCAGCCGCTTCATAGGCTGAAGCTTACAGGCATGAGCCACCCTGCCCAGCCGTGGCTTTTGCGTATCAATGGTAAAGATGATCAGTGTAAATGCTAATGAACCGTTTGTGGTTGCACCTAGGGAGAGAACTAGGCAAAAGCGTATCTACTTAGAGTTCAAGGTAAAGGCATTGTTAATGTAACTGCCTGCAGCCTGCTTAGTAGAGAGAGAAGCAGGCATAGGTGTGTCTACTTAAGTTAAAGCTCAGTGGCAATGAACAGTTTTGAGCCTGCTTTGTAGAGAGAAGCAGGCAGAGGTGTTCAAGGTTAAAGGTAAAGGTTAAAGGTGAATGGCCTGTATGTAGCCTGCTTTGGAGAGGGAAGCAGGCCTGTATGTGTTACATTTAAAGTCAAAAAGTCTTCGGGTTGCCCTCTTTCACTATGATTGTAATGTATCCTCTTATATTTATGCTAATGACAGTAAAGTTAACACATAACTTTGATATCTCAACCACCTTTTGATATAATCCCAGTAAATATAACTAATGAATGATATCATGATGCTGGTTGGTTAGCTCTTATGAAATTGTGTTCATTGTTAGCCAGACCTTAGAGAGCTGCAGGCATTGTTATAATGGAAATTATAGCTTTAATAATGCTCTTTTAGGAAGAACCAACCATATCTACTGTAGCTCTTACACAAGAAATGCAAACTGTTTCCTGTGTAAATGCTTTAGCCACATTAATTATAAATTGGAAGCTAGGTTATCAGTCTCATATGATAACATCCTGATGTTAGGAGATCAAGTTCAAGCTTTGCATATTTGAACTAATTTAAAGTGTCATGCAGAATATGCTCATGTATGTGTTACTAACGTTACTTATGCTGAATCTATTTTGGTTGGAATAGGGTTAAAAGGCATCTTCTTGTGTTGGAATGTTAAAAGCCTGAACAATCAATTGAGCCAATTTGGTATAGCACTCCCTTGATTTAGGAGATAAGCAGTTCCCTCCCTACAGGATACCCCCTCCCTCCGCAAAAGAAAATAAATTGATAACCCCTCATATGGCCTTATATTATTATAGGTAAGTTTATGGTTAGCCTAGTTGTAAACTTAAAGTGTGATTCTAACAGGTGCCCCATATTTTACATTTGTTTGACTTAGAATAGGAATGCAAATGTATAACTTATTTTGTAAGACAATATAAAAGGACTTAAGTGGTGAACAAACTGGTGCACTGAGTCTCCCTTGCTCCTTGACTCTTGACTTGGTAGCCCTCAGCCCTCAGCCCTCAGCTAAGCTTTCCTAATAAGCTTTTTTGTCCTTGTCTTCCTGTGTCTGGGGTGTTTGTGCTGAGCCGTGTTTGATCCAGGGCCTAACACTTGGTGTATGGTCACATACTAATTTATCCTTTGGTTTGTTTGAGTTGCATAGGTATATTTTAGACTTGCATAATACACCTCATTTGTCATACGATATTGATGGAGCTGTCCAGGACATTGCTGCTCAGGTGGCCAAACTGACTCCTCATTGGTCTGATATCTTCAGATGGATAAAATCTATTATTAGTGTAGTATGAATTCTTTTGCTAATGATACTGTTTGCCCTTTATCATCCGTAACATGTTGCAAACTTTAAATACAATGGCAGCTGAACTCCATCACCTTAAGGTTTGCCATCCAAAACTCCTCTGAGCACTGGCTAGCCAATGACAGGTAATATTCGGAGCACTCAGTGATCAACCTAAGACAGGGCTTGCAAATAACCTCATTTGTTTGTCTTCATGACTGGTCAGACACTGAAGGGGTTCTGAACAAACTGAGACAGGCATAGTAGTGATGGGTAGCAGAGAGTTTGGACTGGGTCTCACATTCAGCACCACCAAAGTAAGCCATGTCTCCTCCCCTAATGGCACAGGCAGCTCCCTCCTCCCAAGGAAAACAAATGGATTGCAGCTCCTGCCTGGTAGATAACCCAGCACATGTGCTCGTAAATTTAATGTATGTGTCTGAATATGTCTGCCATGTTTTACCTCTGCTTGGTTTTGGAATAAGGATGCAAATGTATAATCTGAGCTTCACAAAATGATATAAAAAGACCTGCAAATGAGCAGTTGGGGTGCTGAGTCTCCCTTGACTCAGTACCCCTCAGTTGAGCTTTCCTAACTATTTCTTTATCTTCTTTATCTTCCTGTGTCTGGGATGTTCGTGCTGAGCTGTGCTTGATTCAGGGCCTAACATTTGGAGGTTCCACCGAGACCCATACATCTCAGCTACTGTGGCCGGCACAATCCCCTATCTTTCTCTTGAGAATGAAAGGGGGGTTGGGGTGTGTTTATTTGTGCATGCGTGTATGCATGCGTGCCTATGGCAGTAACTGTTTTTGCCCCAAGGCTTCAGCTATGGGGGTCTGAGTGGGTTCTAACCCTCAATTCCTTAAATTCTGTAAAGGCTTGTGGAGATTTGTCTCTGAGAGACAAAACCGTTCCAGGGATTTGTACTGGGTCTCCCATGCTAAGGAATTTTTAATACTCTTTTGAGGGTAAGGCCAGGCAAACATCAGAGTGTTGCCCATCCCACTCACTGTCCCCTTTCCTGGAATCTGTGATCTTGGAACTTTCTCTTTCTTTTCCCTCTCCCTCCCTCTGGTACCCAAAACTCACCAAAACTTCGAGGTGATCTGAAAAAGGGTCCCCACACCTGAAAGCACCTGAATTTATGTTCTGGGTGAGTAAGTTGCAGACTGCGTTTTAGGTTTTGTTAAAGTATCCTTTTTTTGCCAAGCCCTCTTCTGGGAACACTGGAGGCAGCTGTGATCCCAGAGGGCAGGGTGCTCAGAGAAGTCTGTGTCATCCCTTGGATGTATTGGGGTGTCCCAATAGAAAAGGTAAAATTTAGATTGTTTCCTGCTTCTGTTTTTGTTTTGGCTGTCTTATTTGCTGTTTTGTCCTGTTTCAGGTTTTGTCCTTTGTTGTTTTGTGTTCGATTTTTAATGACAGCAACACGGGACCGAAAATATCACTTCTGGATGCTCCATTTAACCGTATTTCTGGTATTTCTAAGTTCTTCCAGGAAAAAAATCCATCTGTAAAATAAGGTTAAGGTGGTTTCCTTAAAGTGTTAACCCTATGCCTTCCAGGTTGTCAGCTGTATGATAAAAATGTACCTTATTCAGTCCCTGCCTCTGTTTTAATTGGTCTTTGGTGAGGCAGGGCAGGGGGCCTGGGCTCTGGTCAGGATGACTCCCTATCAGCTGCCAGGTGATTTCACCTTGGAATTTATCCATGCCTGATTCCAGCACCTCCTTTCACTCTCACCCATCAAATTTAATCATTACACTTTTGTTCTGCTCCCCAGGTTTTTGATCTTTTGGCCTCTGGTTTAGGGATTCTTGCTGTTTACTTCAGTTCTGGCTTTTAGGTTTGCAGGTGTGATTGCTGGTTTAAGAAGCCTTGCTTTGATCTCATCTGTCTCGGGACTCTGTCTGGGTATTTTGGTCTTGTTTGGTTTGTTTTAGAGGGCTCCGATTAAAATGGGGAGTGATATAGCCCCCATTCCTGGTATCAGACTCTTGGGATGTGTTCTTGCAAACTGGTTTAAGTTATGTTTATGACCCCATAAACACATTGATACAGTACTGTGATATTATTTGGCTTATATATGTACTGAGGTCTGAGGAAAAATTGGCCTCTTAATGGCACTGCAACCTATCTTCTTGTTTTACAATTAATTCTATATTGTAAAACTTTGAAAAGTTTGCACTCTTTAACAAAACAACAACAACAACAAAAAGCAGGCACTGTGCCAGGGAGGGTAAAGTAGCCATTTGAAAATGTGTTTAGGGACATTCAAGCATTTTTACTGTTCTTAAATCTCTTTGTGATTGGTTTTTCCTCCTGGCTCTCACATTCTGTACTCTCAGGACCGTTGTGTTTGGATTCACAGCTCTTAGAGTGTCTCTACGTTTAATTGCTTTGGCTTTAAGATCTTGTTAGTCTCTGTTTTTGTGCTAGCCTTCCTAAGTGTTACTGTCCAAATCTTCAGGAAAAAATGTTTTGGTTAGCCCTTCTGAGATTTACTGCCTGTCTCCCAGGGTGCATTATCTGTGCTGATCCATGTGCCCTAGTACTTAATAACTTATCTTTAGACTTTTATGGCACTGCATATCAAAATTTGGTTTTAAAAGGATATCAGTTATGATTTTTTTAAAAAAACAGGTTTAGAAAAGGTAGATGCTGCCAAGAGGACAGAGTTGCAGCCCGCAACCCCAGAACTGCCAAATGAAAACCCTGCTTCCATTTATTCTGGGTGGGTGATGATGAAAAAAACATGTTTCATGTTAAATTGGTAAATGTGTCACCTGCCAAAGAATATGTTTCTTTCTTAGGACGTAAGCAGAAGTTGCCTGAATCTGAATGAGAAAAAAAATAACACGACCCTGTACGTGTGGATCATGTTATTTTTTTTCTCTAGACTTTTTCTACCAGTCTCTCCAAAAATTAAAAATAAGAAATAAAAAGTTACAAAAAGTATATGTTGCAGGAAAGACTGTATATGTAAGTCAGAAAAAGGAGTGAAAGTAAACTGTAAAGAAAGGAAAAAAGAGAAAGAGAGAGAAGAGAGAGAGAACATGTGACTTGGAGTAGGAGAGTTAAGTGAGTAATGCAGAGGAAACAGAACAAAAAATATGGACGAGAAAAATAAAAGGAGAGTCCTTAAAAGTGTCTGGAATTTTGGAGCCAGAAAAATATCAGATGTGGCCCAAAAGGGAACAAAGTCCAGTGCAAACCTAGGACTGCTTAAACGTGGTGGCAGATGAGACTTATGATCCAACATCTGCCTCAGAGTCTAGTCCTGCTAAGCCTTTGTACTCCAGCACAGGTGCTGGGACTCCCAGGTAAGGGTCCAAAGCCAAACAGCAGATCTTTAAGACGATTAAGGGAGCTCTAACTAAGACCTCTGATGACAATAGGCCATCCCATCTCTATGTGGATAAAAACAAGGACATAACTAGGAAAGTGTTGACCTCATAAAGATTGGACTATGTTGCAGCTGGATGGTCTGCTTGTCTCTGGGTGGTTGCAGGATGTTTGGGCAAGACCTGTGCATCATAAAACCCTCTGTGATTGAGTCTCTTCTCAGGAGCACTGTGGATGGGTGGCTCTCCAATGCCCACATCACTCATTGCCTGGGCCATCCAGTCCCTCTTCAGGAGTCAAGTATGTGGACTGTGGTTGTTACCTTGGAATGAACTGTTTGGGTACAAGCCTTAGGCCATGGTATGTTGACACAGAGGGTTAAACTCCTATCTTTGGCCCAGGTCTCAGGTAATGGGAAAAATAAAACTGCTAATATTTGCACTGAGATCAAGTATGTCTTTAAGATCATGCATGGTCATAGAATGCTCTATAAAGAGAAGGAACTATTAACATCAGGGGAACAGGACATTAAAAAGGAAAAAAAGTCCTGGACCTACTAGAAGCCATCCTGCTGCTTGTAAAGCTGCCGAAAGACCAGGGGTCCTTTGAAATTTTGCCAGCCCTGCCCCTACCATAAACACACCTGCCTCTTCTGCCTCATTACTCCATGGAAGGACTCCTAATGTCTGGCCTGGACACTGAGATGGACACAGACAAATGGCACAACTGAATCAGGGGATCCTATGGCCAGAGGCACTGGGAGGATGCTAATCCATCAGATCTAAAAAGCACCACCTGCAAACTACAAGGTTATAAAAGGACTCTGTCAGCCGGTATGTGGCTCATGAACAGGGAAAGCAAGGGGCATGTTAAGAGGCCTCAGAGTAAGGTACAGAGAAGCCCACCCAGGACAACACTGGAAAATGGACTTTGCTAAAGTCAAACTGGGTTTCAGAGGTATTACTGTTTATTAAGTTTTGCAAATACTGTTCTGAGATTAGTAGAGGCTTTCCTACCCAAAATGAGATGGCTCAGATAACTGTTAAAATGTTAATTAAATGATAGTTCATTTCAGTTTATTAACTGCTATTGGTTCTGGAAATGGCCTGGCTTTCATAGCCCAAATAATGAACTCAGTATCCCAGCATTGCAAATTAAGTAGAGTTTGCATTATGCTTACCCACCACAGAGCTTGGGCAGGGGGGAAATTAATAAATCACACTTTTATGATATTGGCTAAATTGCTTATAGAGACTGGCAGAAAAAAAAGGAGTCTTCTTTCCTTTGTGCTCTTGCAAGTAAGATGTACACATTATGTTCATGGTTTTATTCCTTTTAAAATGATGATTGGAAATCACCCTCTCCTCTCAAAGTTACAGACTAAGGTGATGGTTGTTAACCATTCCCTTCTCAGCCCCTTCAGGCATTACAACTTGGACTCATCCAGTTGTCTGGGAGGCATTCAGAGACTCCAGCAAGCCAGATGACAACCTTCCTCACCCTCACCTGGGTGACTAGTTTGGTCTGGTCCTCCAACAGGCTATATATTCTTCAGTGTAAAAGGAAAATAAAGACTCTCTGTGGCAGCAGCAGTGGGGACTGGAGAATGG
>PVHY01028929.1:0-14773 GCA_004024945.1 Uropsilus gracilis | reverse complement strand
ATCTATCTATCATCTATCTATCTATCTATCTATCTATCTATCTATCTATCTATCTATCTATCTATCTATCTATCTATCTTTCACCTACCTATTTAATCTATCTAACCACCCATTTCTAGCTCTACCATCTGTCTGTCTGTCTGTCTACCGACAGGAAGCAGAAACACATGAGCCACAGCAGGTTAGGGGTACGAGGAGGGGACACAGGGTCAGGGCGGGAGGCCATTGCCTGCTACGGGGGCACTCAGATGACAAGGACAAGCGCAGGTGCCACCCAGTGCCCGGGGGAGGTGCCTGGCCGCCTGGGGCATGGGCCGGGGGCACAGGTCTGCAGGCAGGAGGATGCTTTCAAAGCCACCGTGCCCGCGGCCTGAACACCGGGAGGGCATCTCCTGGCTGCAGAGTAAGTCTGGTGCATCAGACCAGGGGCGCGGTGGGGGCCCTGACGTGGAGGCTGAGTCTCTGTCACCTGCCATGGAGAACGGATCTGTGTCTCTCCCCGAGTGATCCGTGGTGCACAAAGGTTCCCCCGGAGTCAGGGAGGCGGAGATCAGCGGTCCCACAGCACTAAAGCAGAGGGAGGAGCGAGGGCAAGCCTTCCATGCCATCCGCTGACAGTGAGCACGCCTGAGTGTGACGGCCATCAGCGGAGCTCTGCCGAGGCATGCAGGGCCCGCGCATCGGGAGAAGCCTGAGTGGTGCCCTGCAGCTACTGCGTAGATCCCCTTCGCCCCAACCTGCACGTTCCTGCGCAGTCAGCTGCGAGTCATGTCTTCTACTAAGCGATACAACGGGCCACGTCGGTCCCAAAACACCCCGCTGATTTGGGCCTTGACGGCCCTCGGGGAGCTCACACGTCTCTCCTGAAGAGGGAGGGCGGATCCACATGGCGCAGGACGGCACGGCAAAAGGCCAGACTCCTCCTCCGTCTGGACAACTGCTCTCCAGGACTGTATTCGGACCCGAACGCCGGGGTTCCCGAACACCAGCACGTCGGGTCACCACGCGCTCTCCACGCTGTGGGGCCTCACCGATTCTGCGGAAATGAGTCCTGGCGCTGGAGAGACAGGCCGCTGCGACAGCGCGGGGACGGAAGCCAGCAGGAGAGGCAACAGTCTTCAAGTCACGCAACTCCGGGGTGGACGTTGTCAGGACAGAGGCGGGCCTGCGCCGCTACCCAGGGTTAGTCTGACAGCCGGGGGAGTTTCACCCGAGACGCTACAGACAAAGCGTGTGGCTGGGAAAGGGCCACCGGGGCTGAGGTGACACCGACCTGCAGCCGACGGGCGTGGCGCTGATGTCAACTCATGCCGTGGCTCTCCACGGCGCGTGACCACCCATCCACGGGCAAGGTGCATGAGGCTGTGCAGCCTAGCCGGAGCCGACACTGGGTCAAAGTCAGGGCCTGGAGGGATCGCTGCCCCCCTAAGACGCGACCTGTAGCCAGTCTTGGGGGCACGTGCCTTTAAGCGCAGCCCTCGAGCCTGGCAGAGACTGGGGATCCTTTGCGTCTGCAGGTTCGAGACCCATCTGGGGCACCACAGCGAGACCCAGTCCCCCCAAAAATAGCTGGGCGTGGTGGCGCGCGCCTGTCATCCCAGCTACCTGGGAGGCTGAGGCTGGGGATGGCTTGAGTCTGTGGTACCCCGGGCAACGAGAGCCTGCGGTTCCACGGGCAACACAGCAAGACCTGGGCTCAGAAAACAAAACAAAACAAAACAGAAACAAGATGTAGTTGGGGAGACTGAGGGGCGGGGAGAACCTCGGTCCAGCCTCGAGGCGAGTGAAGTGACCTCCGCGCACACCCAGGCCAGCGAGGACGCTGCGGTCCCTGCGAAAAGCAAGAGCTCGGCCGCACGTCCTCGGGATCCGGGGAGGCGGCGGTGCCGGACCTGCACGGGGACACCTGCCGCCTTTCCAGAACGCGCTGCCATGACCGCCCGTGACGGGCAGTGCCCCGCCCGGGGGTGGCGGTCCAGCCCGCGGCCCTCACCTGTCCTCACGGTCTGCCAGCCCAGGGAGAAGGGGCTGCGAGCCTGCAGGTTGTAGGCGGAGACGGGGCTGTGGTTGTCGGCCGCGGGGCTCCAGGAGAGCGTGGCCGTGCTGTCGGTGATCTCCTCCACGATGACGATGCCCGGCGGCCCCGGGGGACCTGTGGGCAGAGGTGGGGACCCAGTTAAGGTCAGTGACGGGAGGAGCGCCGAGAAATCGCAGTTCCCAGAGGGGAGCCCCCCCCCCCCCGTGCCTCCGTCTTGATGGGACTCACATGCAGAAATGACCACTGGGAGTAGGGTGTCGCCACCAGAGGGGTGGCAGGACACCTGGGGGCCCCCGCTCTGTCTGTGTGGGTTTTCCCCCCCAACATTTTGTGCTTGGAGGCGACTGCCAGCTAGCACCCCACGTTACGGGGCAAGAAGGGACAGTCAGGAACACGTGGAGGTGAGTATCAGGATCAGACACGGCTGACGGGGGCAATCGTAGCCGACAGAGGGACTGGAGAGGGCCAGTCCGTCCTCACTGCAGGTCAAGGTGCTGGGGCCTGGTTTTAGGCAGCGGCAACCGGCAGCCGGTCTGTACTGCCACGTGACCACGACCATGTGACTATGACACGGCTGAGACTCTAGAAAGGGGGGCATAGAAAGTTCCAGAATGCTAATAGGTCAGGTCAGGGAAAGGACACCTGGGAGACAGATAAACTCCACGGGGAATGAAAAGAAAGAGGCAGCCAGGTTCTGGTTTCTCCCAGCGGGAGGGGAAGGGAGGTGAGCAGAGGTGCTTAACTCCCTTTCGCTCAGGAGAGGGCCGAGTGGGAAACACCGTTGCCCAAGCTGGGTGTGTGAGATGCCTGTCTGAAGCAGCAGCCGCGTCCTGATAAGAGACTCGCATTGTCACCATATTATTAGATATGGTAATACTACATGACCTGTCATAATAATACTATGCTATGACATAATATGATCACATATTAGTCATAAAGAGCAATCATCCTCACATCATATCACTATCATATCTTCCTGCATCGCTGGGTCTAAAGCCCTGGCCTCTAACTGCCCTTAAAGGGACACAAAGGTCACCTTTCAGTGGCCAAGAGAGCGCCAGCTTTCTGACCTCCGCGCTCCTGTTCTCTGGACAAATCAAGCCGCACAGATGATGGCACTTCAAACGGCGAAGACCCGCCCATGAGGATGTGAAGTTCTCTCCTAACTGGGCTGTGATGCTGCCAACTGCTCTCTGGAGCTGGTGGCCGTGACGTCTGGGCCACGAGGCCCGTGCTCCTCAGTGAGGGGTTACGCCAGGGGGGCTCTGAGGCAGGTGGGAAGGCCTTGGGTAGGGTGCTTCAGCGGGAAGGGGGGATGGGGGGGGAGGGGAGGGAGGGCAGTGAGATGGAGAAAGGAGGACGCTCGCGAAGTGAAGGCCATTGTGAGGAAATGAGAAACGCATTTTTTGCCAAGAGAGTCGACAGCAGAGACACAGACGTAGGAGACGGGACCAGGAGTCCTGTGGGGGCGACGGAGGTCAGAGCGGGGCGGATGTGCAGAAGAGAGCCTGGAGGCTAGAGGCGGCGGCCACCTGGTCTCCAAGAGAAAGGAAGGCAGAAATGACGGAGAGTTTCTGAAGAGCAAGGAAGGCCGTGGACAAGAGCTCCTTCCGGAAGCGTCTCATTTTTGTACCAAAGAAGAAAAACATCTGCACTTGGCCTCAGTGGAACCATCAAGAAGTGGCGGAAGGTCCACAGAAAGCACAGGTTACTGGACGAGGGTGGGGCTGAGAGCCAGAGGGAACGAGAAAGCTCTGGAATAAGCAGGGGATGGACGAGGAGGGAGATGCAGGAGAGTGAGCTGGAGATGCGGGGGCCAGCGCTGGCGTGCCAGTCTGGGTGGAGAACATGGTTTCCTGGGGAGCCCAGGGGCACGGCGAGGGCGCAGGGCAGGGCGAGGGCCAGGAAGCGCAGAGACGAGTGGCCGCTGCGACGCGCAGGTGATGCGAACCTGTGGCTTGTTACTTGGAGGGTTTTGCCCCCTTTTGACCTGATTGCACAAGTAGGGGTGGAGCCAGGATGTGGCTGGCCAACCAGAACACAGGACAGTTGTCAAGGAGACGGCGCTATTATGAAGGAAGACGCTAGAACAGGCCCTCACATTGTGCGGGGGTGAGGAGGGTTGATGTGACTCTAAGACAATCTTGAGATTTGTGTTTGTCTGCTGAGAGGTGGAGGCAATGACATTGGAGTGGATGAGCTCAAGGGCTCATGGGGTAACAGGTCTGAGGCATCATCAGTGCGAACGTTCGGACATTGGAAGAGCAGGTAAGGATGAGCGAGCGGAGGCAGGCCCTGGTGCTGAGAAGACGTCTGACAGGCCGAGGCTGCGGGGGAAGGGAGATGGGGCGATGAGCCACAATCCTGATAGAACACTCACCCCAGGTAGAGCGTAACAGCCACCACCCCTCACACAGGCTCTTTCTGCAGAGCGGACCGTGTTCATTCGTGCCTATGCCCCCAGGGGCGGCCAGATCTGCAATCGGCTGCTCAGTCGGGACCAAGGCGTCCACTGCGCCCACGAGGCCTCTGCTGTTGGGCAGGCGAGGGGTGGGGCGGTGGGGGCCAGCGCGTCCGTCCAGGGAGCTGAGACCTGCCCAGGTCCCTGGCTAGGGGACGCCCAGCTGAGACTGCACGCGGGCACGCCCTCTCCTCCCACCGCTCGTCGGGGGCAAAGAGGCGCAATTGAGGTTAGGGAAGGGGACACGAAACGCCCCTGGTGACAGCATTTGGTGAGCGCGCGGGGTCTCCAGGCAGCGTTTGTGCGGGCGGGGCCACTCTGCAGGCGTCCGGGGGGGCTTTTTGCAGGCGCCCGGGGCCGTTCCTTGCATGCCTCACCCTCCTCGACCTGGGCCGCGTGTGACCTGCTCCTCAGACTGGACATGGCGTCCCTGGCCAGGGGTGAGCTCCTCCAGGCCTCCACGAGAACATGCAGCCATTTGGAGAGGCCCTGGAGAGGGGGCTGGGGTGGGGGGGGCGGCGGGGCTCCCACTGCCCGCAGCCGCTGCCTTCGCACCAGCCTTGCCCCACAGGTGAGCGATGGAGCCCGCAGGCGATTCCCTGGACACAGGGTATCAGCAGCCCAGGGAGCAGCAGACGGTGCCTGGTGCGCGTGAGCAAAGCAGAGAGGCTGCCGGCGGCCGAGCCCGGGGCAGCCGTGGGCAGGAGGACACCGCAGGGTCACTGCAGGGTCGTTTGGGTGGAGTTGCTCCCAGACGGAGGCTGTGTGGAGGCTCCTCAAGATGGTGAGAAGGAAGATGCAACTGCTGGCGTGCGCCAGTGGCCGTGGCGGTCAGCACCGTCGCCGAGGAAGCGCTTCAGCACGACGTCCCCTGAGCCCACGGACTTGTAGGCCTCTTCATCTCACAGGGACGCGCCTACACGGCTGTGTACTGGCCGGGCCACTGTGGGGGGCTGTGTGGAGGAGCCTTAAGGAACTGGAAACGCAGCTGCCGTTCCCTCTTCCAAAGCATTACTGACACCCATGTGAGGCCTGATGGGAGACACGGAGGAAAGCACCTGTGGGTGGCTGCAAAGCAGTTTGCCTTTCCACGCTCGGAAGCGCTATCAAAAGGCTCCAAGGAGCTCTCTCAGGGAGGTGCATTTCTCTCCAGACCGGCTAGCGAGCACTTGACTTTTCAAAGCTTTATCTGGAAACCAAGATGGAATTTACAGCTCAAGGATCAAAACCCCGAATAGTCCTCTTATCTGTAGCTATTTCCCCAGAAATATTCATTAGCAAAACAGAGACAGCTATACACGTAAGGGGACTGGGATGGCTTCTGGGCAATTATGTGTAATCATAAACCACTGTAAACAACTGTGTCCAAGAATCATGTCCTGTTTAAGTCATAAGATCTTACGGTAAAATATTAATCTGACACTAAGCTGTTTAATATTTAACGCTAACGAATGAGAAATCTGCCTACCATACAATAGATGAAAGAAGCGGAAGGCAAACGTGTATGTAAATGTAAATATATGAGTAATAATTTTCCAAATGTGCAAAGAAAAGGAATATCTTTATACGGGCATGTGGCGGCTACCGTTGAGAAGTGAGGATGTAGGCAAACATATTTTGGACTGCTTGGGTTCCCAGTTTTGCATCACGAACAGGTATCAATACTAGAATTATTTTTAAATGTCACTGGAAGGTATGCGTCCACACTGTGGGGTGAGTGTACGCTTCTAAAATCTGTTCTGCTTAATTAGCTGTAAAAGTCATTGAAGAGGCCGGGCACGGTGGCTCGTGCCCATAAGCTTCAGCCTATGAAGTGGCCGGGGCCAGGGATCACGGTTCGAGTCCCGCCTGGGGCCCGTAGCGAGACCTAGTTCCAAAAACATAGCTGGGTGTGGTGGTGTGCGCCTGTCATCCCAGCTACCTGGGAAGCTGAGGCTGGGGATGGCTTGAATCCATGGTACCCCGGGCAACGAGAGCCTGCGGTTCCACGGGCAAAAAATAGCGAGACCTGGTCTCAAAAAAAAAAAAAAAAAAAAGAAAAAGAAAAAAAAAAAAGCCATTGCAGAGAAAATTGACCCCTGGTTATCCTGAAGGTCTGGTGCCTCTGAAGCACTGGTCTGAGTGATGGGACATCGTGGGGGATGGGTTTCAGGACAGGCCAGGGTTTGAGTCCCAGCGGTGCTCGTGTCCAGTGGCAGAGACAGCTTTTGCAGATATAAATACCAGCCCATCGTAATATCACAGTCAAGTGCTTTGAGAGTGTGTTTCACAGCCATTATAGGACGTGTGGCTTTGGCTATAACTTTCTCTCTGTAATTCCCACTTTTCTGACAATCTAAAATGATGCTTGGCATATGTGTGTGTGTGTGGGCACGTATGCGCATGTGTGAGTATACATATAACAAGTATTTACAGAAGAAAATGAAAAGAAAAAAGGTGGGAAAAGCAGACAGAAGGATGAAGGGAAGAAAGGAGATAAGTCTGGAATGTCTAATAGATGAAAGAATGTTCCCAAATAAGGTAATGACTGTATGAGATGATGTTCAACAGGGTAGGCTCTTTTATTAATTAAATGGAAATATATTTGGATCGGCAGTGTTTTTCAGTCAGATTTGAGTGGGCTGATAACAGAAATGAAATGATAGAACAGCTTCACCATGAAGGAAATAAACCATTCAGAAGAGTTAATAATGAAAGCTCCTTGTTACTAGAAACAGAACATGAAAATCTACAGATGATGATCTTTCTAAATCCTTCTAAGTGTCAGAGATTGATGATGAGAATATTATTGTAAAAATATTCTAGAATTAATGATGTGATTTATCTTTTTAAGTCAGATTAAATACAACTTTCAGCCATAATAAAAGTGAAATGTGATTTATGGCTATTATACTAATATTGGTTTAATATTGGATATTGGTTTATCAATGCTCTATCTACGGAGAAAAAATATTTTTCGGCATTATACACTGAGTGTTGGCTTCAGTTCTCATCCTGTTCACATTTAGAAGTGAATGACTGATAGATTATTAATTGAATCAATATCTTGCTTTTAAGATACTGATGATGGCCATTTTTTTTTGCCATATTTTGACCGTTTTTCAATTGGGGGTGCATTTTCTCTTCAGTGGTATTTTACAGCTAATTTGTACTACAACACCTTTGAGAAATAGATTCATGAGAGACAGATGCCTCAGATGGCACAAATGTGAGTATAGCTAGTGTCATATTTAGCTATAGTGACTGTCAGATGGGCAAGAACTGGAGGAGCGATTCTCCCCCCCGCCCCCCCTCCCCGGCTAGTCCAACTTTGTATGGCCATTAGAGTTAATATTTTATTTGGAAATAATCTGAGAAATGGCCACACACTCTTCATTCCTTCCCAGTGCGGACAGCTGAGCAATGACCAGCGGCGAAGACCCCAGAAGTCCTGGTCCCGCGGACGCGACCTGTCCTTAGTCAAGGACCTCCCAGGACAGTGTCCTATCAGCCCCCGACTTCGTATTCAATTAGATGGTTTTCTGCGCTCGGATGTCTACACCCCACCGCTCACTGCAGCGTTACTTGGAGTGGACAACTTGGGGACCCCCACCTACGCACCCCAGGGCAGATGAGCAGATGGAGATGCGGTAGATACACACGGTGGATGACTCATCAGTCGCAGGAAAGGCTGAGATGTTGCCATTTGCAACACCTGGACGAACCTGGACTGGGTCACACTAACTGCTAAGTCAGGAGGAGGAAGGCGTAGAAATGACGCCATTCAGAGGCGAACTACAGAGAAGCACAAGTAAAACAGGCTCTAGAAATAAGATTGAAGAGCTGATGAGCACAAGAGATCAAGATGCTGTTTCACAGGCAACAGTGGTGGAGGAACCTCAAGGTAAACAATGACATTAAAAAGAAAATGGTTTGAGACGAGGAGTGGGAGGGGTGGAGAGGAAAAGGGAGCCAAAGAACCATGGTGGAGGGTATGGGGGTGGATGTGGTATGAAAACATACATCTGAAGAGGCAGGAACCTATACTCTGAAGTTATAAGCCAGCCTTATCCCACTGAAAGAAAAACCAACGAACCACGAAAATGTTCAACTCTTGAGAAATCATTGACTTTTAAAGCCCAAACCAAGCCAACTCTCTCTTTTCTGGCCATCTTAAAAGCTGTCTTGTTATGCTGGTGACGTGAAATAAGGACTCTAGACTGCATAGAACAGTCAAGTGATGCACAGAGCTGAGATTTTCTAATTTGCTGATGTCACCTAGTTCGACTGGGTTCTTTCTGAGACGAGGAAGGAGTGCTTGAGAGCGGAAAACTCCTTCCGCAAAATGAGGCCGAGAGCGTCCTCCTGCTTTGGCAAGAAGAACAGTTGAGATGGAAATTGCTTCAGTCTGAACAGCTGGAGGGTCTTTCCTGTTCAGTGTCCATGATGACAAAGTATGTGGTCACAAAAGGACTCTGAAGGGGACTCACTATGCTGTGAGATCATTCCCACTCTCCTTGAAGACAGCACCTAGTAGGGCCAGCACCTAGTAGGGCCAGGCTTTAGGGTTCTTGTGGGGTGACTGTCCAGCCCTTCATGAGGAGTCAGCCTTAAAAATGCCCCCCCAGTGCCACATCCCTTCACGTTACAACATCATTCTCCGCCTAAGTCTGACATCTCCCGATTTCCGTGACTATCCTGTCACCAGACAGTATTTCTCAAAACAGTATCCATCTACTTGGCTTGTTTTTGTTTCTATTTAATTTGGGAGGACTTTCTTGCTATTTTTCTCACACAGAATTGAAAGTGAAAAATTAAACTTGTTGGGATTCAAAACATGAAACAGGTCTTTGCTTTAAATTGTTGAAAACCAAAGTGGGAACAAATGATATCAAATCTGCTACCATCTCCTAAATTGGTTCTGTTTTTAGCTCCATAAATATTGCTTGGGAATAAAACACCTCCTACTTCCAGATGCATGTAGGAATGTGTTCCTGGCAGAAAGAAAAGGAGGCGTGGGAGCCAAGGTCTGAACACCTCCTTCTGATACCAAGGGAAGGAGGGACTTCGCTGCTGTGAAGACTGGATTGACACAGAGAGCCTCAATGTCCCGGGCTGCCAGGAGTGTTTGTTTACTTTCAGCACGTACTTTTGTTCTTTGCAATAAACGATGCAGCGCAAGGACCATCTGCAGCTACCCAGTTTCAAGTTCTTTTAAGAACTTATACATAATCACAAAGTACTTCATTAAAAAGGGATAGTCAACGATGGAAACAGACTCTCCAGTATAGCACATGGATGCTTATTAAGAGCTGGCCGCTGAGTCTGCATCTTTAGATTGAGTCATGACAAATGAGGGGGTATTCTCATTTAGGAAGAATGGAGCTGCTGATGGTATATTTAAGTTTGTACAAGAAGACGTCCCCTGAAATACTGATGACACCACGCCGGCAAAGCCACCCTCCAAGATGTACATCTTTCCCTCTTCTCAGATGCTTCCTTACCACCCTCGGTCTCTTACGAAGTCCAGCAGACGTTCTTAGATTTGTTTGCTGATTTATTAACCTAATTTAAAGTGACAATTTCTAGAACGCAAATCAAGACCACACAGAACTATCACTTCACACCTGCGAGAAGGGCCCACATTACCAAGACGAGAGACAAGACATGTCCGTCAGAGTGTGGAGAAAAGAAGCCTCGTCTGTTCCACTGCTGGCCGAACAGACTGGTAGACCTGCCTTGTGTATGGCCCAGGAGATCCACACGTAGGGATGCAGAGTCACTGATAAAGAGGTCACGCCACCATAGCTGAGCTCCGGAAGCACCAAGGACAGAGCAGTGGGCTGAGAAGATGCGGTGGATGCTCTCAACGGCACGGCTCAGTTATACGAAGATGAACCTCTTGTGAAAACATGGATGGACCTGGCGGGGGGCACGGAGGGAAACGAAATACGCCAGGACAAAGACAGATGCACATGCTTCCCTCAGCTACAGGCCACTGGCAGGCAGAGCCAGGCCAGGAACAACGATGCCTGCAGCTCTGAGACTGTTCCAGGAGGTGTCTGGGGGTAGAGGGTAAAGAGGGAGGAACTGGATGGTGGGGGTGGGTCCCAGGAGGTGTGAATCTACACCCCCAAACCATATACAGTCTTCTAAGTCAGAGCTACCTCGGTAAAGTTACACAATTACAAACATGGAAAAGAATGTAAGCTCCCTTTTCAGTCACAGGAGGGTAATCCAAAATTTTTAAACCAGGGATGGACACAAGAGGTTAAGAACCATGGGTGACAAGGTGGTGGGAGAACCTCGGTGGGAGAATAAACAAACAAACAAACAAACAAACAAACAAACAAACAAACAAACAAAACCAAGGGCCGTAAAGAAAGGAAGTCAGAAAGGACATTGCTAATTCTCTTTCCGGAAGCAATCTTGTTTGCCATTATTTGGCCCAAGTTCGACCTTTCTCCCTGTCTCTGTCACCATCGCAGCCATGAGGACAAGGATCACCCGCTCCCTACCTCAGCTGTGCCCTCGGCGGGAGTCCCTGCACTTCGTTTACGCCCCACGTGGGCGTCAGGCCTTGCTCCCTTGCGGGGCCTTCTCTGACGGACTTGCCTTCGTAAAAAATCACTGTTATGCGCATCGTGTGCTTTCGGTCACGGCTGACATCAGCTGAGACGTCTTATTTGCGTGGCCTGTTTTGGATGGTGACTTTCTTGTTTGAGTTTCAGGCACAAGAGAGCTGGGACCGTGCTGGATTTAATTCACTCTTCCCCTCGCAGCGTCCGGGATAGTGTGTGGCATGGAGTAGGTTACCCATATCGATTTGCAATGAACGAATGGCTGATTTTGATTGACTTCACAGACGAGCCCAGTGGTTGGACTGTTTCGCAGATATGTTCACTTCGACCAATCAAAACACAAGAAAGGGTAGAAGGTCTTTACAAAACCATAGCGCTATCCTGAGCCAAATGAACATACCTGAAAAACGGACTCATTATGTTACCTTCTCATCTTCCAGACGCTGCTTGCGAGCTGTCTGCGTGTCATGACGTGTCTCTAAACAAAACAACAGGCTCCTGGAGTCTTCCAGACTTCCAAGAGCAACAAACTCCACGGTACATCTGTGCAAAAATCCAGGCTCCTGGATTGTACACATGAGACAGCATATTTCAATGTCTAACTAGAGTCTCAGAATCATATTTTCTGTAAGATGCACAGGAAATTATTTTTACGCCGTATTTCAAGAATTTCTGATATAAAGAAGAGAGGTGTCGAACCGGAAGAATCCTATTCCAGTGAAGATAAAAGGGTCAGCCTGGGCCCTGAGAAAGCCCAGGATAAGCCAATGACGAGACCAGCATCAACGTCCTCTCCTGAAGCCAACCTGAGTCCGGCTTCATCTCACTTCCAACTGGAAGCAGTTCAGAACAACAAGGGTAGCATCTCCCCTGGTGATGAAGGACTCAAACTGGACACTCCCTTGTCTGTGCTAAGACTGGTTCTATGAGCATAAATAACCTGTCCAGAGTATCTCCAGCAAGCTCTAATTACTGCTCAGAAATCCCCTGTGAGCTGAAACATGACAAGTCAGTCGCGCTGACAGCTGGCGGACTAGAAGCAAACAGCCAAGTAAGTAAACATGAGAAACGGCAATTATTTAAACGCTCTCAAATGTACCTGTCAGCTAAAGAAGCAATCGCTTTTGGGTAGAGATGAGGGGCTTCCAAAAGATGGACGATTACAAGCGGTGTGTTCCGATGACAGCAGAGCAAGTTCAGCAAAGAATTCAACCTCGGGGGAACTTTAGGGGAACATCGAAAAGCCCATTTTACGAATCAATGGTGTTTCTCTTTGCCACGGCCACGCAAAGAGGAAGCGGCTGGGAGGGGTGAGAAACTGCCCTGAGAGGACAAGATCCAAAGCTCCAGGAGGCAGAGCTGAACGAGGATGCATGAGTGGACCTTGTGGAACGTGGGTTCTCACTCAGAGCTCACCATCCTCTGGCCAGGTGACGTAGGGACTCACTTCCTTCTCTTGGGCACAGCAGGCTATTTAGACGCCGGAGCTGGAAGGATGCTTTTTTCACTGAGGATTCCCAGGAAACGTGTGCTAAACGATGGAGCTGGTGATGTTTTCTGGGGGGTGGTGAGAAAAGGTAAACAAATAACCGTGCCAAAGGGCTGGGAAGATGAAGGCTGTTTTGAAGAGAAGACAGGCAGAGGGTTTAAGCTGAGCAAGAGTAATTGATAAAGGCAGGGAGAGGAAGGCTGGGGGGTCCCTTTGAACGCCAGGGTAGTAAGTTCAACCTTGGTTATGCAGGTGAGGACAGTTGCAAACGAATGCGTTTGAATGGGCAGGTAGCCTGCCGCATCAGACATCAAGAAGAGGCAAGAGTGGAATGAAACATTATTCCCCAACTTCCTGCATGGACACGTGGGAAGAAGATGACGATGTCAAGGGAAATCTGCAGGAGGAGCTCAGAGGTTTCTTTTGAAATCAGTTTCCACCGAAGGGCATTCTGACAGTAACTCCCAAGAGCAGAGGTGACGCGAAGATGCTAGTCTAGAGCAAGAAGAGCTTCGGAAAGGTCAGGAACGGGCCTTGGGAGCCGGGCAAGGGGGCACCAGTCACATGAACGATGCCACCGCTGAGAGCTGAGAGGAAGAGAAGAACTTGGTTTTACGGGGCCCGAATCCACATGGCTCCTTAGAAACGTTTTATGAGCTACGCTTGCTCACAAGCTACGCGTGCCAGGGCCTGTGTCCAGGGCAGCTCTGCTGGCTGCTCTCTGTTGGCATGGTGGCGAGCAGGGATGCCGCAGATTGCTAGGGGCCACAGGAGTCAAGCAAAGTCCGTGTGAATGGCAGGGAAGACCCCGTGGGTGGGGGGGGGGCATCATTGCAGGTGACCACAGCTGTGCCCAGGGTGCCATGCCCGAGTTACAGAGCAAGATCAACACAGCAGAGGTTCCAGGGCACAGGCGGGAGCTTGTGCAGCTGCCAGGGCAGGATCACAAGGTAAAGGGTCCTCAACTCAAGGCCGCAGCACCTGGCCATAGCGCTAAAGCTTGGAGAGGGGGGCGGTCTTGGCAGACATCAGATGGTTTCTTTAGCTTTCCCATGTCTTTCCCAGCTACTCACTGCCGTCAGAATGAAGGCTATGGACTGCTCTTTCCTATCAACATCTTAGTATTCAGATCATATTTAGATCAACATTTCTCGTGTGTGTGTGAGAGAGAGAGAGAGAGAAAATCAGGAAGAACATGGTGGGTGGAAGGTGGGATGGGCTGGTGAACAAAGCTGCAGGACCCACAGAGATGGGTGTGCCCAGCGTTGGAGGACTGTTCTGTGAATGCAACCATGACAACTTTCTGCAGTCCTTCCCACCACCCCAACCTCAGATAGGGTCCCTCTTCCATTCCATTCTCTCTCTGGCTTACTAACAGCTACATGGCAGGAATAGCTTCACTAAGTGACTATGATCACTGTCAGTCACTATACCTTGGTTCTTATTTATCTGATTAACAAGTAGAGTTTCTCTCTTGCAACAGAATGACATAACCATTCATTCATTCATTCATCCACTCAGTCACTCACTCACCCATCCATCCATCCACCCACCCACCCACTCATCATCCATCCATCCATCCACCCATCCACCCATCCATCCATCCATCCATCCACCCATCCGTACATTTAGTCATTTGCAGAACAACACTGAAAAGATGCTTTCTATGTGCCAGAATACAAAGAGTAAGAGAGACACCATGAGGAAGGTCTCTCCCCTTTTGAGTTTTATGTTCCAGGGAGAAGAAAGTCAATGGGCAAATGAATGAAATTGTTTCAGACAGTGAGAAAAAATGAGGGGAAACGGGGTGGAAGTGAGAAGGAGGCGAGTTGACAAGCATAGGGAGGCGAGGATAAGCAGTCAGGAGACAGCCAGCTCCATGTAGACGACGGGCCAGAGTATCGCAGATGAGAATGTCAATGAACAAAGCCCTGCGTGTTGATGGTTGGGCAGCTGTGGGGCAGAAAGAATCTGGTTGGCAGAAGTGAAAGGAAAGAAGAAGCCAGAAAGGGGGGATCATGTCGGAAAGTATGGGGAGCTGACCTGGCCTGTCCAGGGGACCTATGTGATACATCACCCATGCGGTGGAAACACCCATGGGTGACAGTGTCCATGGGCGTAGCTCTCAGTCCCCACAGAAGGGGTGTTTCTGAAAACTAACTTTCATAAAGGATAAAGTCCTCAGACTCCAGGCAAGGGAGTTTTCGAGATGGCCCTCTAATTTA